>CAUYLG010017418.1:0-74494 GCA_963573385.1 Cacajao melanocephalus
ATGGGACAATGGAATAACTTTTTTTTTTTTTTTTTTTTTTTGAGATGGAGTCTTGCTCTGTCACTCAGGCTGGAGTACACTGGCATGATCTTGGCTCGCTGCAACCTCCACCTCCTAGGTTCAAGCAATTCTCATGCCTCAGCCTCCGGAGAAGCTGAGACTACAGGCATGTACCACCACACCTAGCTAATTTTTTTGTATTTTTAGTAGAGACAGGGTTTCACTGTGTTGGCCAGGCTCATCTCGAACTCCTGGTCTCAAGTGATCCACCTGCTGTGGCCTCCCAAAGTGTTGGGATTACAGGCGTGAGCCATTGCACCTGGCCACATTCACACTGTTCTTTAGTTCCTCCCTCACGAACTTCACAGGGTGAATACCCTTGGTTTGGGGCAGACTTTAAGCGTTCCAGGTCTACAGACCTTAAACCCATCCAAAACCTCTCCTCCATTCCTAACCAAACCCATGAGCACACCAGGAAGTGCCCTGATGCCACCAGCAGCATAGGTTTCTCCTTCAAATAAGAGACCCTCAAGGAACTTGCAACAACTCAACAACTGTATTCCATCCATTCCCCCATTATAACAGAGTTATTTAAAACCAGGTGACAGTTACTGTAGGAGTCACAGGGAGATCACAACAACTAATGTGCTGAATTTCTTCGTGGAAACTGCCTTCACACAGGTGACAGGGTACCATCTGTCCGGCTATTCAAAAGCTTAGGATGCGTGTCATGAAAAATGCTGCTCCCATCTCTCAGGCAAATCTTGTTGCTATGCCTAAGAACTGTGTAGTGTGAGGCAATAGGAGGACTTGATCTTTTCAAATAAAAAAACATCTAGTTATCCCATCCTTAACTGAACAAGCAACAGAGGACTAGTATGCTGGACAGACTGATAACTGGTTGACCCAACTTCAGTTTCCTCTCTGCACTGATCCATTCTGTACAGTGCTACCACTTAAGAAGCCTCTTTTGAAACAGTACTTCCCAGCTCAAAATGCATGCGTCCTATAGAGTTATCTTCAAATCCCACAGCCTGGCTTCTCCTACCTGACCCAGAGGTTTCTTCCTTTCCACCTCTTAAGTAATTGGTAGAAACTAATTCTATTCTATTTTAATATTTACAGTGTTCCTACCAGGTGCCTGTGCCAGACACTGAGGATACAGAGATGAATGAGGAGTCACCCGCCCTCCACCTGAGTGGAAAGGGTGGATCCAAACAGCAATTACACTACAGTGCTGTGATAAGGGGCAGCAATGGATGCTGCGGGAAGGCACACAGAGGAGACACACAGAATCCAGCCTGGACTATCAGGAAACATTTGACGTAGGTGGCAATGGAGCCATATCTTTGACGGAGGAAAGAACAGCTTTATAAAGGTGGGAAGACACTAAAGGGCTCTGGGGAGGGCAGTTCCAGGGATTCATAGGAGGAAAAACCCTCCATTTTCTCTGAAAGCCTGGATTCCTCTGCTAACCATAACGTGAATGCCCCATTATTATTGTTGTCACTGTAAACCAGAAAGTATCTGAGACAAATCTCAACCAGTTTTGAAGCTTATTTTGCCAAGGTTATGGATAGTGGCAAGTGACAGCCCCAGAAGGTCCTGAGACCATGTGCCCAAGGTGATTAGGTTACAGCTTGGTTTTATATGTCTTAGGGAGACATAAAATATCAATCAATGTATGTGCGGTATATCCCAGTCTGGTCTGGAAACATAGGAAAACTCAAAGTGGGTGGGGGACTTCCAGGTCATAGGTGGATTCAAAGATTTTTCTCATTGGTGCTTGGTTGAAAGAGTTATTATCTAAAGACCTGAAATCAACAGAAAGGAGTGTCTGAGTTAAGGTACAGGGTTATGGAGACCAAGGTTTTTATTACGTGGATGAAGTCCCAGAGATGGCCACCCCCAGAGGCAAATGTTTCCTATTCAGATCCTTAAAAGGTGCTAGACTCTCAGCCAATCTCTTCAGGATCAGAAAAAAACCTGGAAAGGTAAAGGGATTCTCTATAGAATGTAAACATTCCTTTCAAGAGACAGCATTTCAGGGCCATTTTAAAATATGTCAAAGAAATATATTTTGGGGTAAAACAATAATTTGATGTCTTTCAGGGCCCTGCTATCAGTTATGTGATGCTATAATGGAGTCAGGTTAGAATTTGGTTTCTTATTGCTACCAAGAGTCTGTTGTGTCAGCCTAAGGATCTCTATTTTAATGTTAATACTGGTCAGTTGTATGCCAACTCCAAAGGGAGGGGAGCATAATGAGGCATGTCTGACTGACCCCCTCCAACTTTCCCATCATGGTCTGAACTAGTTTTTCAGGTTTTGTTGGGTTCCTTTAGCTGAGAGAAGGGTCCATTCAGCTAGTTGTAGGACTTACAATTTTAATTTTGGTTTACATACCTTCCTGAGCTCCCACTATTTGCCAAGCAGGACACCCTTTAAATCAAGAGTGTCTAGTGGGTTTGTTGTTTGGCCAGAAATTTTAAAATAATTTAAAAATTAAAGAAATCAGGGGTGTCCGATCTTTTGGCTTCCCTGGGCCACACTGGAAGAAGAAATGTCTTCGATCACACACAAAATACACTAACAACAGCTGATGAGCTTAAAAAAAAATTCATAATGTTTCAAGAAAGTTGACGAATTTGTTTTGCACCGCATTCAAAGCCATCCTGAGCTGCATGCAGCCCACGGGCCATGAACTGGACAATCTTAAATAATCTCATTTAATCCTCACACAAACATCTTTATAAGACAGGTATTACTATCCCCATAGAGGAAATCTGGCCCTTGAAGGGATAAATGATCCATAAAGCTGGGATCTGAACTCCAGTCTATCTGACTCCAAAGGTCTTGTTCTTTCCAACCCAACACCGTTGTGACAGCCTCTATCACAAGGTCAGATGTGAATATCAAGCGCAAGCTATAAACAAACCAGGGGAGGGGAGGGGGAGGAATACATTTTGCTCCCACTTCAAGTGAACAAAGAAAAGTTTCCTGGAGGATAGGCAGAATTTCTCTAAATTTTTCTAAATGGAAAGGGAATAAAAGTCTTATAAAAAAAATATAATGGTTTGAACGGAATCATGGAAGAGAGGAAATGCAAGGCCTGGCCCACAGAAATGTTTGACCAGTACATCCGATTTGAAAGGAGTGTGAGAAGCATGATATGGTGCTTAGGAAGGAAGACTGTGAAAGTGAACTACACGGACTCAAATTCAGACTCTGCCACTTCCTGTCTGACTTAGAGCAAGTGAATTAACCTCTCTGTTCCTCACTTGTTAAATGAGGATAACAAATAATACTTCCTCTTATGCTGCGAACAATGCCTGGCATATTGCAAGCACTCAATAAAGATCAGCCTTCTTCACTTCCTCATTGTTTCTCCTTCAACTCCATCATTACCATCATCATCACCAGACGGTGGTGAGCTGGCAAAGGCCCCTTCTAGACTGTGGAAGGCCTTGAATGAATGTTTCAGGTTCACTTCTGTCAGCAGAGAACTAAGGCAAGGGAGTCCAGCAGCTATCTTTGTTCATATGGTGAGCTCACTGATCAAACTGTCTTCTTTGTACCTTTCCCAGTGTCAAACACAGCTTACTCAAAAACACCTGAAGACAAAATACCACCTGCCTTAATTTACACAACTGCTCTTGGGAGGCACCAAGAACAAGAATACAGTGGAAAATCTGGCTGCAACACCAGTTCCTGATCTACTTTAGATTCCAGCCCTCTTGGGAATCTAAGTTATAGACCTTCACCCCAGAAAAATGTACTTACCCACAAAACCTTGCAGGTTTCCGGATGCCTAGTGGAATCCCCAGTTTAATGGAGCCAAGGGAGAGTCCCCTTATAAGAATTGAGAAACCACACTATCATCCTACTTCTTAGAGCCTACCAACCAAACATTATTAAAGAAATAAGAATATGCACAAAGATTCCAATATAGTGTTCTTTATAAGAGCCCCAAAATGGAACAATCTAAATGTTCATCTAATGGGGAATGATTGAATACATTACGGAACATTGATACAAAAGAATGTCCTGCAGCCACTAAAACTTACCATGTATATTTATTATCTATAACTAAACAAAGGGAGAGGATGCAAATAGTCCCATTGCCATAAAAAATACACATATCAATAAAAAAGGTCTGGGCATATATACTCCGGGGTATTCAGACTTTGCGGTGTGATGCAATTATAGGAGCATTCGCTTATCTTTTATTCTACAGTAAACATGTATTGCTTTGTACTAATATTTTTAAAGGCTATATTTAAGAACTCATGCTATGCATGAGTTCTTAAAACTGCCTCAAATATAAAACTGTTTTATGATAAGCTTGTTTTGTAATTCAAGAGCCAGACCCCTTATACGACATCCAAGAAATGCCTACCTCTGTGTTACATTTTAGTCCCTAAGAAAAGAAGCTGTGGTGAGGTTTCTGGGACTTTTATGCTTTTTGTAGGAGAAAATAAAATTCTATGTTTGTGTTATCTGCTAAACCTAAAATGCTGTTTCTGCCTGCAAAAACCACAGAGAATAAGTAGGCTCCCTTGGGCTTCTCAAGGTAAATAACTAAAAAATAAATCAAGGGGAGTGGCTGGATAAGGGAGGGAGGGCAGCTGGTGCCAGAGGCACCCTCTCTCAGCCCTCCATTTCCTAGGGCCTAGAGTGAGAGCCTTCAGGAAGAAAAGAGGCTGAGAGAAAATGACTTGGGCCTGGAAGATATGGCTTTATCATGAAGATCCAGATATTTCTTCACTAATAAAATGAAGACTAGTTTATTTAAAATACCCTTAGCTAGAAGGAAGTAAGTTTTTATAAAGCTGGGAAACGTCAGGTAGTTCTATATATCCCGGTCCTCACAAGTCCTGGGAACTGGTATTAGCAAAACCAGACTGCAGCAGGTCTAAGCTGCTGGGCCCTTTGGAAAAGCCGGGGGGAAACATTCACTAGGCCCAGATGGGTAAACTATTTCTTGGAATTAAATGAACTATGTGGGCCATCATAAACCATCTGTTTTGTACATATGAAGACAAGCGGAACACAGTCAAATCCTGGTTCCCCAAGTCAGCTGTGACTTTGAGCAACAAACTCTTACTTGTTAAGTCTAAGTTCCTCACCTGAAAAACAGGCTGTTCAGGGGATTAAGCCTCAACTCACGACAAGCACAAAGCACTCGGTACATAAGAACCATGCACCCAGCATTGAGCCAAGCAAGGTTTCACATTCATAATTTAATGCTTACAAAGATTCCACCAATTAGGTATTAGAATGCTAAGTTTATATGTGAAGAAAGAAACTGAGGCAAGGAATTAAGTAAATTTCCCAAGGTACATAGCTTACAAGTGGGAAGCCAGAGCTCTAATCTGGCCAGCCCAGCTCCAATGACTGCATTCTTCACTGCTAGGCCCATTTATTTAGATATGTAAGGTCCTATCTCTATGCCTCTGCTCATCATCTATAAAACTGAACTAATACATTGTGCTTCCAAGGTCACTGTAAAGTTTAAATCAAATAACATATATGGTACCAACTGTAACACAAGTAGATCTAGTAGGAAAAGTTTTTTTGTCCAGAGACCTGATTTGAAATCCCAGCATCCACTCCATAAATGGTCACAGATGAGTTGCCCACTTTCACTGAGCCACACTCTCCACAGCTGTAAAACTAGATTCACTCACTCACTCATTCATTTACCCATTCTCTCAAAATATGTGTTGTGTGTCTACCATATACCAAATGTTATCTATATCCTAGCACTACAGCAACAAACACAAGGGACAAGATCCATGCACACTTGTGGGGATTACTTTCTAACAGGGAAGGCAGAATAATAAACATGTAACATGCAAGTAAACATATAACAATGCAAGATGGTTATGGGTAGTAAACACATAACATGCAAGATGGTTGTGGGTAGAAGCGAGGAAAATAAAGCAGGGTAAGGGGAAAATGGAATGTCAGGGATGGGCAGGGGTGCCTTGCTATTTCATAAAGAGCTGTCAAAGAGCACCTTGCTGATAGGATGACATTTGAGAAAAGGCCTGAAGGGATCACGGACACCAGAGAGAAGAGAAAGTGCAAAGCCCCTGAAGGAGGAGCTGGCCTGGGCGTGCTAGAAATTTCAACTGCATATGAAAAAATGCTCATCATCACTGGTCATTAGAGAAATGTAAATCAAAACTACATTGAGATACCATCTCACGCCGGTTAGAATGGTGATCATTAAAAAATCTGGAGATAACAGATGCTGGAGAGAATGTGGAGAAATAGGAACACTTTTACACTGTTGATGGGAGTGTAAATTAGTTCAACCATTGTGGAAGACAGTGTGGCGATTCCTCAAGGACCTAGAAATAGAAATTCCATTTGATCCAGCAATCCCATTACCGGGTATATATCCAAAGGATGATAAATCGTCCTATTATGAGGACACATACACACAAATGTTTGTATGCAACACAAATGTTGCAGCACTGTTTATAATAGCAAAGACTTGGAACCAACCCAAATGCCCATCAATGATAGACTGGACAGGGAAAATGTGGCACATATACACCATGGAATACTATGCAGCCATAAAAAACGATGAGTTCGTGTCCTTTGTAGGGACATGGATGAACCTTGAAACCATCATTCTCAGGAAACTGACACAAGAACAGAAAATCAAATGCATGTTCTCACTCATAGGCGGGTGCTGAACAGTGAGAACACATGGACACAGAGAGGGGAGCATCACACACTAAGGTCCATGGAGGGGAACTAGGGGAGGGACAGCAGGGGGTGGGGAGTTGGGGAGGGATAACAGGGCGAAGAATGCCAGATATAGGTGATGGGAAGGAAGGCAGCAAACCTATACAACAATCCTGCATGTTCTTCACATGTACCCCAAAACCTAAAATGCAGTAAAATATATATTTAAAAAGAAAAAAGAAAAAGAAATTTCAACTGCAGGGTCAGTAGCTGTGGAGGGGAGGAAGGAGAAAGTGGGGCAGGATAAGATAAGGTAAGAGTGTGGCCAGGGTGATGCTACAGGGCTTTGCAGGCCCTTATCTGGATTTTTACACTGAATGACAAGGAAAGGCTTTGAAAAGGAAAGTCAGGGACAAGAACTGACTTACATTTTTAAAAGATCGTTGACTACTGCGTGGAAAATGCATCACAGTGAGGAAAGGAGGGAAGCCCAGAAGCCAAACAGGAGAGGCCTACAGCAACCAAGTGAGATAAGAGAGGCAACCCGAAGCAGTGACAGCAATAATGTCGTGAGGACTGGTCAGGGATGGAAGACACGCAGCAGGCAGAGCTACACAGAGGTAACCAGAGAGGGAGAGGAGAAGTGAACTGTCGGTGGCATCATCTGGAAGCCAACTGAGCCAAGGAGGGAGGGATCGACATGTCAAATACTCCTGCAGTCTGAGCAAGATGAAGACTGAAAACTGATCCTCAGATTCGGCAAAGTGGAAGTTGTTAGTGACAGGCAAACTGTTTCAGTGGAGGAGTTGATGAGATGACTGAGAGTCTAGTCTCAATGGGTTTAAGAGAAAAAGGAGACTGGAAAGCAGTACTAATGGAGACAAAGAAAAAGGACAAAAATAATGACTTCAAAGAGCAATTTAAAAGGATGCAGTTTTGACTTTGGAATCATATTAATGTTATCTATATTCAAAAATTTAAAGCAGTAAGAATAGGATTTTAAAAACCTCTAAAATTGAATACAAATAGAAACAAATGAATTGAATTGTGTTTCAAATGACTAACACAACAACCGCTGTACAAAGAATGAAACCAAACAAGTTCAAGAACTTACTATGATATACTTTTAGCCTAAAAACAAAGAGAACTACTTTAATAAGCAAATCTTGATCTCTCCCAGTGGGTTCGTTTTTCACAGTGGAAAGGGTGGAGTAATTCTGGAACTATGTGCATATATTACTGAATTGAGTAAATCTGCAGATATGGTGATGTTATCAAAGCCAGGGTTCTCACTGTTGGAGATGGGAAATAAAAATATGGAAGCAGGAAAAACAAGAAAGAACCCAGTGAGTTTGGACTGGAATTAAAGGCACCATTGTAAAGTACTGATTTTTTTTTAATAATTACACATTTACACACACACACACACACACACACACACACACACAGCCTGCTAAAGCGCCCAGACACAATGATACCCTCATAGCAATGAACACAGCTAGCACCAAATCTTGATTGTTAAATATCATTCCTCTCTAAAAGGAATCAAGGCTACTTAGCTAAATGGCTTTTTCAGGGCAGGAGCAGTAGAAAGAGAGCATGGAAAATCTATTTTGTCCCAGAAAATAAGGAAGTGCTCCCAAAAAGATGGAGACATGTCAAAAGAAACGGCCACTTACCAAATCTGGGACAGTATAATATGAATGTCAGAATGGATAATAGTCCACTGAATAAAATAAGAATCTTCAAGCCCATATTGATCAAAAACAAATAAACAAGAAATACATTAATAAAATAAATTTAATAGAGAATGTGTCCTTCTAGTAAATGCTACTTAAAACAAATGAAAAAGGACCCTGAGAAAAAAATGCTAGTGTTAGAAAAAAAATCATCATAGTAACATTTGACTCAGGAATCATCAATACATGGTAAAACTCATGGTAGAAGTCTGAAGAGGAACAGAATACTTACAAAGTATCTTCTATGAATTACTCATTTATTATACAGGTTAATATAATTTACATTGGAGAAAACTGACAGACATTATCTTAAGGAAGTGATCAAAGTTAATACCACCAAAAATAGGATTGATATTGTATGCCTCCTTAAGAAAATACAGTAAGAACAAAATAATCTCTTATGTAGCATTCTTGCCAAAACTGCATGGCCAATCAAATCTAACCAATCTAACCTAATCATGAATTAGTGATCACGAAAGAACAGATAATCCCAAAGTGAGGGGCTAGCCTGAACTATTCAAGTAGGTTCACATAATGAAAAGAAGAAAGGGTGAGGAACTACTCCAGATTAAAAGAAACCAGAGATACATGACAACTAAATGTAATGTGGAGACTGGATCCTGGATCAGGATCAGGATCCAGAATAAACTGTCATAAAAGATATTATTGAATCAATTACAAAAATTCAAATATAGGCTGTATATTAGATAACAGTGTATTAGACAACACTGTTTCTGATTGTGGTAATAGTACCATGGTTATGCACAAGAATATCCTTGGTCTGAGGAACTACACACTGAATTATTTAGGGAGAAAGGAACATGATAGCATCAATCCACTCTCATAGGGCTCAGAAAGATAACAGTGCTCATGTGTGTACAGACAGGGAAAGATAAAATAAATGTGGCAAATGCTAACTACTGATGAAGCTGGGTGCACAGTAAATGGGAGTTCTTTGCTGTAGTCTCAAAACAAAATTTTACGTAGCACATAGCAAAGGTTTCTTTCATCCCTCCTCTGGCCATCTTTAACTCTTTGATATACTTTTTAACTGATAAAAATTTTGCTTGGTCGATTGGATTTTTTGGTTGCCAACATTTAAAACACATGAGTTTTCTTACACATACACACACACACACACACACATGCACAAATCCACCTTCTCTGGAAAATGTGTGAGATATAAGAACTAGCAACCACGTGACCAGTGCTGAGGGGTAGCGCCTCCTGGCTGCCTTCACTCATCGACCTCGCCAACCTGGCCCTGAGGCGTCTAAACTGGACTCCTGCCTTGTAACCGTGCCAACCATGAGCCACATGGATGTGGTCACTGGAAGGAAGCAGTGGCTAGTGTGGTCTGCTATCACCTCAAGGGGTGAGAGTTAAGTAAGGCCAAGGAGTTAGCTCCTCCTGTGCCTCTCCGAGAAGTCCTGGGTCAGTTACTGATGTCTTAGGACTCATGTACCTCACCCTACTTACCGTTGAGAAATAGCTTTTCCAATTTCTCCAGCAGCTCAGCACATTGATTCAGCTGTTCCTGGAAACCCTCGGCCACACAGTCATCCACGTCGCTGGCCTGCAGCAACTCCTTAAATGCCTTAATCATGGTGTTCATGTGTTGACGGGAGATGACACAGATGCCATGGCCATCCTTAATCTGCTGCCGTTGAAGGGAGAGCTCCCTGGCTTGGGACTGAACTAATGAATCGTATCTGATAAAAGAAGGGAAAGAAAATACTTGGACCATTTTAGAATTGAATTTTTGTGACCTTAACACTAATTGGAAAAATGACAGAGTACAATTTTTTAAAGCCTGCAGCTGTACAAGTATATATACTTTTAGAAAAATTGAAACTGCACAAGGTCACTCCTTCTTTGATTTCACACAGCCAACAAATGCTGGAACAAAGATTCTTCTGCAACATTTTTAACCTTATAAAGCCCCCAATTAAAGTACAGACTGGCAAGGACTCAGGCGAACAATTAGTTTCCACATACTCTTCAAAACTACTATTCTGAATTGTAGAAACAAGAGCCCTAAGGGTCAGAGGACCCACCAAAAATTCTCATGAAGTGTGATAAAGTGTACAGCAAGGAAAAAAAGATGGAACTCTCTCCTCCTGAACGAAACATCAGCGAATAATCATGATGCTAACTACCATTTATTGAGGGTCTAGGACCTGTCAGTAACTGAACTCAGTGCTTTATATGTTATTGGTCCTCTCAGTCTTCCAACAAATTTATGAATGTCTCCTTTTACAGAAGAAGAAACTGATTGCAAAGCTAGTTAAGTGGTAAAGATTTCGGATTCAAACATAATTCTCACTTCAAAGCTCATTATGCAATATTACCTTATTACCACCATGTGCCATCTTTTCCTATGTGTGCCCATAAGGGAAAGGCACCAAGAAACACACAGGTCGCTCGTGTACACTGGCCACAATAACCTTGCTCCGGAGAGTAGCTTGGCAAAGATGTTGACACTTCGGTTCAACATAATGTTTCTTCTTCCCGAAAATGACAACACTACATGGGCTGGCGGTCAGTCACCTTCCATACAGAGTGTGCACATGCAGATCACACGATACTGGCATTAAAGGTGGGGGCCGGTATCATGGGAGTACTGGAGTAACAGAGGTAACTCACGAGTAACATGAGTAAACATGGGTACTGGAGTGGGATAATGTGGGCTTGAACCCTGGCGATGGCTCTGACCAGCTCTGTGAATGTTTTCTGCCAAGTCACAGCAGCTGCTTTGAGACTCACTTTCCTTATGTATAAAAAGGAGTTTAGGAACACCTCCATTTCAGGTGATTTTGAGGATTAGATAAGAAAAGTGCCTAACCAGGGACCTGAGACAACAGCCTTTTAATAATTATAAGCTTCCTTCAATCTCACTGCTTGGGAAGTCTTGAAAAATTCATTCCTGGCTCCTGACAAGTCAGAACAATGTGTCTGACTCAAATTAGTAACAAATGAAGGTCATCTTCACAAATGATCCCACTTTTGTCAGATCTCATGAAGCAAAACTGTATATATCTATGCCCATAAAGCATTATTTTCACGACCTAAGAATTCTTCTCTTTCAACACAGGCTTATTCTCTAAGATGACCTTAAAGGGTAAAGATACGGAAAATATTTATATTCCTCCTACCTTGCCTAGACATTAGCTTTAGTTTCACAGCACAGCGAAAGCCAGTAACAAGAGTCCAGGAGTACATACCGCAGTTCAGCAAAGGCACTATCACTCACCAAGTGACTGGTCTGAAACCTTTACCTTGAGCCCCCAACTTGAGGAGGGCGAAATCTGCCCTGCCAATTTGTAGAGGACCCAAGACTCGTAACTGACATTCACGTGTGTGGTCACTGTTCCTCTTCTTTGTGGCCTCACCTCTCACTTCTCCACAGGACCTGGCTGCCTGAACCCCACCATCAAGCCTTCCCCAGAACACATACAACCCATCACAGAGCGGCGTTCTCTTTTAGCTCATGGGTTCCAACCTAGTGGCAATACTGGGGGACGACAGGCTTAAATGGGGAGAAGGCAGAGGTGGAATGTACCTGGAAGGTGAGAGATCTCTGAACTTATTCTGCAGATTATGAATCTCACTAAGGAGTTCCACGTTCAAATTCTGCTCCTTCTGCAGCTCGTATTCCTGTTCCTCCAGCTGCTGTTTGAGGTTCTCTGGCATCCTGCCGTCCATCATCTCTGGGGCCAGCGGATGGAGGATTTTCATGTGTTTTACGTATCGCATTTGGTGCAAACTTGAAAAGGTCATTTCTTCCTCATCAGAACCACCCTTGGGCTTGCTCAAGCCATCCTGGGCCCCCTCTGTCCCACACAAAACTGTAATAATGGCCTCACTGCACTGAGAGTGCTTCTGAAGCTGAAATATGAAATTCTGGTAGCCTTCTAGCTCAGTTTCCAAGTCATGGATTTTTTGTTTTAAGTATTCTGTCTCATTTGAGGTATCAATGTTCTCTGACTGATCAGTCCCCGTCACACCGACTTTAACAGAAGGCTGACTCTTGGAACTCAAACAAGTAGCTATTGAAGTTGGGCTCAGAACATCTTCAGGATTTTCTTTGCATGACGGCAAGATGGCAAGGTCATCAGGTGGGCAAATCTCAGAGTCTGAAAATCAAACACATTTATGTCAGTATCTCTTTTACTAAAATCCAACCCCTCTCTCCTTCCTCACAGCGATTGCCAAGCTAAGACCACTGCAGCGGCCTAACACGCCTCCCTCAAAAAGGCCCTAGTCTTTCCTAACATGCCTCCCTCAAAAAGCCCTAGTCTTTCCTAACACGCTTCCCTCAAAAAGCCCTAGTCTTTCCCTCTTACCCCTTAATCATCCTCTTCCTCAGAGTGACTGTTCTAAAAAGTAAATTTAACCATGATAAACCCACAGACGCACACCCTAAAATTCATCAACAGTCCCACTATCTACATGAGTTCTTCCATGATCTAGTTCCACTGTCACCACTATGGAGATTCCTACAAAATTAATCATGATTCCCTGCACATAGCATGCTGTTTCATGCCTCCATGCTTCTGCATGGGCTGTGCCCTCTGCCTGGGACACCCTCAACCCTCTAGTCTACTCCTACCTAATGAACTCTTTCCATACCCAGATCTAATTTTCCTTCCTCTGCAAGCCCACTGCCAAACTATACAAAAGTCACAACTCGCTGTGGTTCTGCAGCACCTTGTACATATCACTCAAGACAAATACACTATGTGCTGGGTGCTAAAGCAAAAATTTTAAGTGACTTATTTATTGATTCACTTAGCAATTAGCTATCTGAATGCCTCTCTCCCTCACTAGACTGCACGCTTCTTCACAGCAGGGATGTGGCCTTTCGTTTTCACATTCTCAGCATCTAGTACAGTACCTAACCCAGATCAGAAGTCAGTGTCAGTGTTGAGAAATACTGAGAGACTCTGTGAAGCAAGAGTAAGGAGCAGTAATTCTAAATATCCATGACACGTGAGAGTCTTCTCGTTTCCATGCTTAACAGCTTCCAGGAGATACCAGGACGTCTCCTTCAGTGAGGTGTTTCACTCACAGCCCTGCCAGGAAATATTTCCTTACAGCTATTAAGAGCTAAACCCTTAGAGATGCAGCCAGACTTGTTTAAGAAGTGGAGTGGTGCAGCAGAAAGAATATGAAGCTTTGAAGGCCGCACAGCCTGAGGCAAGTGACTTACTATCCAAGAGCCTCAGTTTCCCTGTGTCTAAAATGTGGAAAGAGATGTCTCATATGGTTGTGGTGAGGCTTCATTCAAGCTCAGGCCTGACTCCAGAGCTTCTGTTCTTAACCACTATGCCACACTGCTGGGTGCTCAGGGAAAGTTCCGCTCAATGCAGAGAGCTGTCTGAATACTTAAGAGGCACTGGCATGTAGGAGTAAAACCTGTCTTTGAAATTCAACAGACACGGTTTCAAACTCTGGCTCTGCCACTTAGGCAAGTTACTTGACCCTCTGAGCCTTAGCAGCTTTATCTGTAAAATGGAAAGAACATCATTCACTGTGAAAAGTTGTTTGTTTGTGTGTTTGTTTTCAGGGATTATATGGAACAATATCTGCAAAAAGAAAAAAAAGGCTAGCACAGTATCTGGCACATCGTAGTGAAGGAATCCAAGTAACACAAACATCCTCTAACCATTCAAAGACAGAGGAGACGCTCATCACTGGAAGCGTGCATGCGAAGGCTCGCCTGGAAAAATGCTACAAACGCAACAACGTGAGTTGGACTGGGTGACCTAGGAGATCTCTCGGAAAGAAATTCACACAAAAATCCTCATCAGACTGCATGTCTCAATTTCTGGTTCTGCAATCTGCTCCTTGTGACTTTACACTCTTGTCTCTGTTCATGATGCAAATACCATAAAATATGACATTTCATTTTAGAAAGCAGCTGCTACATGACCTAAAGGAAGCATTCCCAATACAGTATTTTTATTGTACACAATTTGTTATGATAACTAGTCAATAAGAGCCTTGAGGGTGGAGGCCGTATCAACCATGTCTGTTTCTCCAGTATCCGGCGCAGGGCCTGAGACAGAGAATGTACTCAGCAAGTACTTCTGGCTGAACAAGAAAGAGAAAGGGCAGCAGGGGAGGGAGATATCTCTCAATAAGGCTTTGTTCCAGTGAATCACTCTCCAAGATAGGAAAACATCTTTGCTGTAACAACATTATGGTGATGGAATTTGGTCTGTACTTCACAGCAAGAAGCATGTTCACTCATGGAAATAAAGATTAGTTCTCAGAACTTTCCTTAAGTAATTATGGGGCATCACTAGTATCCCCATTTTACAGAAGAGGAGGTTGGGGCTTAGAGAGCTTAAGAATTAGCTCAGGGTTCAGGGTAGGTAAGCAGTAGAGCCCTTCCTCAAAGCCTGGCAGTCTGCCTCTAACATGCTGAATGCTGCTTCCCAACGTAACACTCCTGCAGTGGAATCTCCTGTACCAGGGTGCATGAGCAAAGAGAGTTAGTTATCCACCCTTAATGTGAAGGCCAAGATGCCTGTGAAATCCTTTATTCACATCCCGAGTATCAGTCAAGGGCCTCATGAAAAAGAAACAGCAGAGAAGATGTCACACGCAGCACCCAGCCTCAACTGGGCAACAATTAAGAGGTGGAAGTTCAGGCAGACGCAACTCATGTGCAAAGTTCTAGAAGCACATTCAGAAAAAATGAAAGATGTTCAGTCATGAAGGGAAGTCCTGACAGGGAAAGGGAAGCTGTCGATTGTTAAGAAGTCTTTATTAATAACTATGAAGAAGACATCAAAAGATCCCCTAAGACCATTTATTAATATTTGCATTATAAGAAATACTGTAGTTCTACACCATTCAACTATTCAGCTAAGGGGGACTTTATTGCCTGGTAGAGTAGCTTTCTACTCAAAGCCCAGCACATGCAGAAGCATGTGACCATGTATTCACTGCAGTGACTCTGGGCCTTGGAAAAATATACACCACTGGGAACAGTGTGTATACCACAACTCAGTATTTTTCCAGAGACTGGTGTTTCCATGGCCATCCCATGACAAATTTAGGATTCTTGAGGACAATTATTTCTAACAGAGTGAATTAGATCTAGATTAACAGTGATTTTTTTTTAATGAAAGGGGAAAAGATATAATGTAATAAGAATGTAGGCATTTGCTCATTCTGGTTGAATGAGATTATGAGTATTGTTATACTATCTTTTGTGCCTACTGTATGCTTCTAATACTTTATAATTTTAAAAAGAAAGGAATATAACTTGCCTGTGCCCTCACCCACATCTCCGCACCTTTTCCACTGATCTTCCTGGCAAACCCCACAAACCCAGTCTCAGCCTCAGGGTCTCCTCTGACCCACTCCTCCCAGGCACACGGGCCAACACTGAGCACACCTCAGCAACAGGCAGCCCCACGCTGAATGCCAACAGCTGTTGGGATGGGGGTCTCCTCTGAGCTGTGGGGTCCCTGAGAGCAGGCTGTGTCTTCTCATGTTAAACCACCAGAACCCAGTCCACTGCCTGGTAGAGAAGCATGCTGATACATGGACGGGTGAGCTGTGACATCCTACTCTACCTTGACTCTTCTCCTACTTACCAGCTCCGTGACCCCGGGTCAATTATTTCCTAAAACCTCAGCTTCCCATGTGTTAGACTGGAATGATAATAATGCCTCAAGAGGGCTGCTATGGGCTTAGCAATAATTTTTAGATAAAACATCCCAAATGGTGCCTCGCACATGGAAGCTGTTCAATACACACAGGGGTTGAATTCTGACCGATCTCGTAGCTTGTTTGCTGATCACTGTCCATTTCCTTGTCTCTCCAGACAGATGTGGTTTTAATTCCTTTCTGCTCTCCTGGGCTGTCCTGGTAGGCTGCTCCCACTGGGGACTGAGCTACAGGCAATCACAAAGAGAAAGAAAAATAAATAAAACCGTAAGACTTGAAACTTCGCCAAGCAACTGAAGAACACGAAGATACAACAGGGAAAATAAAAACACTGGGGAGGCAAAATGCAATTTATAAGATAAAATTAATCTATCGAGCTGCCATAACAGGACATAAGAAGCATAAATATACTGCAGCTTGTCTGAAATGGTTTAAGTCCAGGCCCTCAAAAAGCTGAGTGAGGAAATGAATTCTATCAATTCGTGCCCATTTTTCCCAAGAAGAGAGAAGCCTTAGGGTTTCCTGGGCAGCTGTCAAGGTAGCACCTGGGGTTGAGGCAGCTTGGTGTCTCAGTAAAAACTAAAAACAGTATTGAGTGCAAATGGCAAGCTAGGAGCCAGCATGGTGGCTCACACCTATAATCCCAGCACTTTGGGAGGCTGAGGCAGGAGGGTCACTTGAGCAGGAGTTCAAGACCAGCCTGGGCAATACCACAAGACCCCCATTTCTACAAAATATAAAAAATTTAAATTTGAATTTTAAAAAATGGCAAGCTATGGGCAAAGTGCCAGGGACTCTGTTGAGCCAACTGACCTCTGCCATAAAATCATTCCTCCATGAAGGTCCCCACAACCCTGTACTGACTTAGTTAACTGCCACCTCTTCCAACCCCTACCAGACGGAGTTCTCAGAGAGCAGAGACTGCATCTGATTTATTTCTCTCCTACCCGCAGTGCATGAGGCTGGAGACATAGCAGGTGCTCAGGGAATGTTCACTGAATGAATGAGAAGATGCCTGGATGGTGGCTGAATGGATTAGCAGAGGGTAGATGTGGTAAGGAAACAGCAATTCTGCCAAAGGTCTTGTTATCTGGAAACCTCAACTATGGTAAACCCAAAAGAAAACCTAAAATTAAATGGAACATACCTTTGGCTATGGATCATCATAAAATCCATACAAGAAGTACCAGACACTAGGCTTTGTAAAACAGTAAAAACCATGGGCTTTGAAATTAGGCAGGCCGATTCCCATCTAGCTAGAAAAGTTAGTCACGGTGTGACTGTAGCCAAGTTACTTTATCTCTGAAACCGGTGCCTTAATATAAAATGGTGGTAATTATTGTATCTGCCCCAAAGGACTATTGGGAAGACCCAATTAGATCATGTACTTAAGAGTTTATAGCAAGACTCAGTAAATAATAGGTGCATGTTTTATTAACACCGCAATATGTCCAAGACTCCAGAGTCCTCTCCAATCCCTGAACCACTCTGGAAATCCTCAAATCTGATGTAACCTTGCACTCTGGTACTCATTCCCTTCATTTGCAAGTCCCAAAGAACATTAATATCCTCTCTGAACATTCATCTCTCCCCATCATTCTAAGTGAACCTGGGATGACCCCAAGGACACTGCTTCTCTTGCAGCCTTTCTGGTCATTTCCTTCCCATTAAGTGTCTTTGCTCCTCACTTCCACTTCTAGATCATTCTCTCTCTTCCCTGAAAATTCCAGCTTTGCAGCTCGTGCTTTCAGACTATACCACAGACGACCCCACTTTACTGTAGTCATCCACAGTCCCGATTCACTGAATCCCTTGAGGTTAGTTGACAATATGGCTCCTAACTGCCTTCCTTCCCTACATCGCTTTATGGCATAATTCCTCAGAGTTGTCTATGCTTGCTGTCTCCAATCTCTCTCCTCCATTCTCTCTCTGGAACCCATGCCAATCAGGCCCCACCCACTCCATGGAAACAGCTCCCTTCAAAGACACCAATGATGTCCACGTTGTTAAATCCCAAAGCCAATCCTCAGTCCTTGTCTTACCTGTCCTATAGCAATTATCTGACACAGCTAATCCCCTCCTTACTCAGCTTCTGGGAAGTCATCCTCTCTTGGCTCCCTCCTACCTCACTGCCTGATCTTCTCAGTCCAACCTTTAACCACTAGAGAGACCCAGTTTCAATTCCTGGACCTGACTGCTATGGCTCCAAGTCATACAGTTACAAATATTACCAATATATTGCTATTTCCTAACTTTATGTCTCTAATCCAAGAACCTCTGCCCCTGACTCCAGACTCATCTGTCTTCAACTGCCTATCTGATATCTTCACCGGGATGGTCAACAGGCATCTCATATGTCCAAAGCAGACCCCAAATGTCTCCCTCAAGCTTGCATCTCATGCAGTCTTTCTCATCTCAGTGAATGACAATTCCATCCTTCCAAAGGTTCATATCCAAAGTGATCCTTTAAAGCACAGGTTGGACTACCTTTCTTAAAGAGTCCAGTAATAAATACTTTAGGCTTTGCAAGCTATAGGGTCTCTATGGTAACTACTCAACTCGGCCATCATGGCACAAAACCAAACAGACAATATGCAAACAAATGGGTGTGACTGTGTTTCAATAAAACTTTATTTTCAAAAATAGGAAGCAAGTTAGATTTGGCCCACAGCAAGTGGTTTGTCAACTCCTTCCTTTTTTTTTTTTTTTTGAGATGGAGTTCCGCTCTTGGCTCCCTGCAACCTCCACCTCCCGAGTTCAAGCGATTCTCCTACTTCAGCCTCCCCAGTAGCCGAGATTACAAGCACATACTACCACGCCTGGCTAATTTTGTATTTTTAGTAGAGACAGGGCTTCACCATGTTGGCCAGGCTGATCTCAAACTCCTGACCTCAGGTGATCAGCCCGCCTCAGCCTCCCAAAGTGCTGGGATTACAGGCGTGAGCCACCGCGCCCAGCCTGTCAACTCCTACTTTATGGCTTAAGTCAGATTGTGACTGCTGCTCAAATCCCTCCAAGAGTCTCCAATCTTAACCAAGTAAAAGAGTCCGAGAATAGCCTTTGAGAGCCTGTGTGATCTGCTGCCTTCCGGACATCATCTTCTACAACTCTCCCTCTTCCTCACTCCACTCCAGCCACACAATCAGCTTCCTTACTATTCATCCATCTTCCCCTGTTCACGGCAGCTCCAGTGCCTTTACCTTCTTCCTTCTTCCCAAGATGACTAGTGCACTCATTTCCTGTTTCCCTTCAAATGCCACCTCACCACGGAGGCTCTCTAAGCATTCATGACATGAACAAATCCTGCTCCTCCACATTCCCCACACCCAAATCCTGCTTCATTCTTTTCCACAGCACCTATTTTCTCACGTTATACGTATGCTTATCAGCTGTCTTCCCCCCTACCCTACACACACACACACACAAGAATGTAAGCTAGACATAGACTTCATCTGCTTTGTTCACACCTCTCTCCTCAGTGCCTAGAATAGTGCCTGGCACACAGGAGAAATGAAGAAACAAATAAAAGATTACTTTTGTGGTTCTTGTTATGGTGCTGCAGCCATCTGCTTACAGAAGTTCAAAATTAGGAGTCAACATATGCACTTTTATGGATTCCTGAGCCCTGAGAAAATGATGTAAAATGCTACTCCTATGCTCACCTGCATCATTCTGTGGGAGGGCCCCCAGCTTTCTTCAGATTCTCAAAGGGTTAGTGGTCGAAAACCTCTAAGCACCACTGTCCTAGACTAGAGGATGCCACTAGACACACTTCCTCCAACTCTTGGATTCTAACTTTTCAGGTACATTTTAACACAGGGGCTCTCTGTTGTCTTGCCTTCCAGGAGAGCAGGGCCAGCAGATTCAAAGAGGGTGGCGAAGATACAAGGTTAGTAAGGTTTGGAATTAGCCCCAAGTTGGCCTGGACATTCCAGAAGACCCTGCGAAATGGACCCTCACTTGCATACCTCTGATGCCACATGCCGGCGGCATCCACAGACAAAGCCAAACACAACTGGGGCATCTGCAGACAATCCTAAGTGAAGGCAGCAGTGTCCCCCCAAGACCTATGAGCACTACAAGTTCCAGAATAAAATGAAAGCAATGGATTCATTCTCCTTATTGTGTTCCCTCTGTTGTACATTTGTCAAGAGTCAAGATTAATCACTGCAATTCATGAAATTTATACCCAAACTTATTGCAATTCTAAACAACAAGGTTGACATTTCAAGCAGTTCTATCGAGTCATTTGTCTAGCTCACAGGGAATACGTTTTTCCTAGTGCTTACCATTCAGTAACGTTTTGTTGGGCGTTGGCCTCCCATCCTTCATTGCTTCAGCCAGAATTAACTTTTGGTGAAGTTGCTTATTACAAGTTTTTAACTCCTCCAGCTCCCCCTGCAGCTCCAAGATCTGGTTCTTCAGCTGGGCCACCACCTCCTGGGTACCAGGGAGATGACATGTATTTCCTGATGACCCAGATGGTTTTATTAGGATTGGCAAGCGGGACTTTTTAGCCTCCTGAAAACACACATATGCAACAATGAATACACTTTGAACATATCTCCTTTGGTTGCACAGTCAACATTCTCATGCCAGCCTTATAAAAAGGAATTCGAACTGGCTGCCCAGACTTCTGGTTCCTAAAATGGCATCTATGTCTATCCACCAGCCAAAGAGCTTGTATCTTGGCAGGTCCCTCCTCTGATCATCAAGCTTCTCCTCACCAACCTCCTGTCCCTGGCCCACTGTATCTCTGGACAATCCAAATGCTCCATAAATGGCAGTTCTTCTTCCAACGTGATCTTCTGGGAAATGTTATTTTGCTCCTTATCTATTTCCTCATTTCCCAAACATTCCTCAGCCTGATCTAATCCGGCCTACCAACCCTTGCTAGTTCACCCCTTCCTTCAGTGGCTACTAAGCTGCCAACCCAGTGGACATTTCCCAGGCTCAGGATTCCTAACCTGTCTATCCCAGACATCTTCATTTGTGATGACTCCTGGCACTACAGAGTCAATTGAAAATTCAACTCTTCAGCTCCATCCCCACGTCTCCGCTGCAAATCTATGCCACTTCAACAATCTCTGTCTTAGTGGATCACATGACCATCCATTTACTACACAATCTAGAACCATGAGAATAATTGTTAAGTTTCCCTTTATTCTTGCCACCCACTTTCACCATTCATCAGGGTCCATTAAGTCCAACTCCCAGGCCGTCTCTCAATTCTTTCAACTCTTCTCATCCTCCACTGCCACTACGCAACTCCAAGATGCTGTCAGCTGTAAGTCATGGCAACAGACGCCTGGGTGGTCTCCACACATTCACTTTTGCCCTCTCTAAGCCATTCTCCATGCTACGGCAAAAAGACAAACCTACTACGCCTCTCTTCTGCCTATAACTATTTTAACTGCTTCCCAGTTCTCTCATAACAAAGGTCAACATCCATACCACAAACTACAAAGTCCTGCAGGACCTGTGTCCTGAGTTATCACCACCTCCCACTTACCCTACTCTTCATCCACCATGACCTTGGTTCCTCAAAATGCCTTCCCTCCACCTCAAGACCTCAGCATATGCCGACTCCTTTGCCCAGAACACTCACTTCTTCCTACTTCCCCAACTAACTCTAAAGCATTCATTAATACTCAGCTAAAATGGGCCTTCCTCAAGAGAATGGGCCTTGATATCCAAGACCAAGGCAGGTCTCTCTATTACACACTCACAGTCCCCTACATATCCCCTCAGAGAACATTAGTAACATTTTAATTAAATGTCTGCGCAATTATCTGTTCCTTGTCTATCTTCTGCACCAACCTGTAAGCTGCAGGATTAAGAGACTTTGCATATCTTGGCCATACTCTCTATATAGCTTCTAGCATAAAAACTAGTACATAGTAGGTACTCAACAACTATTTATGGAATGAACATATAAACAATAACTTAAGAGGCCAAATGGCGGTCTCTTTCAACAGGGGAATTTAAAACATTCAAACGCTGGGAAGGGGGACTTAAATCCAGACTATATATAAAGAAACATTACAACTCAATAATAAATAATCCAATTAAAAGATGAGCAAAAACTCTGATAGTCATTTCTCCAAAGGAGACATGTGTATGGCCAATAAGCATGTGAAAAGATGCTCAACATCATTAGTCACCAAGGAAAATGCAAATCAAATCACAATAAAATACCACGACTTCATACCTATATTAGCATGGCTATAATCAAAGGACAACAATAAGTGTTGGTGAAGAAGCAGATAAACTGGAACCCTCACACACGGCTGTTGAGAATGTAAAATGGGTACAGGCACTTTAGAAAACAGACTGGCAGCTCCTCAAAAAGGTTAAACATAGAGTTACCATCTTACCCATCAATTCTTCACCTAGGTATGTACACAAGAGAAATAAAGACATTACCACCCCCAAACTTGTACAAGAATAGCAGCATTATTTCTAATAACCAAAAGTGGAAACAGCTCAAATGTGCATCAACTAATGAATGTGGTATATCCATATGGATATACTATGGAATACTGTTTGGCAATAAAATCAAATGAAGTACTGATACATGCTACAACATGAATGAACCTCAAAAACAGTATGCTAAGTGGAAGAAGCCAGTCACCAAAGCACATGTGGCATGATTCCATTTATATGAAATAATCCAGCATAGGCAAATCGAAAGAGACAGAACGTAGATTCGTGGTTGCCTAGGGCTGGGGTGGGCAAGTTGGAGGGAAATGGGAAGTGACTGTTAATGAGTACAAGACTTCTTTTTGGATAATGAAAATGTTCCAGAATTGTTGTACAACTCTGTGAATAGACCAAAAAATACTGAATTGTATACCTTAAATGGATGCATTGTATGATATGTGAATTAAATCTCAAAAATGCTGTTCGTGTTTTTAAATAACAGAGAAGAAGGAACCCAAGAGGAAAACAGAAAATATTTAGGACCCAAGAAATGAGATCAGAGGTCTCTGAAAAAGGAAAAAAGAGGAAGAGTCCCTTCTTGAACATTCTAGGATATAAATGCTTTCAAGCACGCTTTCCCATAATCCTGAAGAAAACTCTGCGTTCCTGGAACTCAAAATATAAGAGACATTATCATGCTTATTTTCCAAACGAAAAACCAAGATGTCAAACAACTCGTCCAATGTCACAGCGCAAGAAGGTTCAAGAGTCAGACCTCAGACTAACTCTTCAGGGTCCAGTGTTCAGTTCTATTCTGAAATTCCAGGTAAGAGGAGAGAGCAGGTTCAGTTTGAGATGGCAAAAGGACACCACGAGGGAGGAGGTGGATGCCTCAGCAAAGAGGGCTGGAAAATAACAATCATTTGCTTGGTCCTCGCTCTCCACCAATCTTTATTCCTGGATCCAAATCTGTGTATCATATGGCAGCAGAAAAGATATCTGCAAGTGCACAAATGCCAAAGCCAATTTCAAGCTGGAAGACTGTCATCAGTCAACCTAACGCTGGTTCCAAAATAACACCACACAAAATGCTACCTTATGGACTCTGAACAGAGTCCCACCTACCACATTATTAAAGATGGCACACTGGAACTTCTTACTTGGGAATGGAAGGGAGACAGGAACTCACACACTCCGAGCTCCTACCATGTACAAGGTACTGTATTAGACACTAGCCAAAGGCTCAAAGCAGGTAAGTGGCCGGGCTCGATGCAAACACATGTGTATCAGTAAAGTCCATCCTCTTGTCTGTAACTAAACAATTGGAAGGTGCCTGGTCTCCTTGTCTCTATAACTAAACAACTGGAAGGCTATCTGGTCTCCTTGTCTCACCCTCGGGCTGCAATGATGTTCCTTTTAACAGTATATCAGAGTCTCTTATTAAAAGAGGTAAGCCATAGGATTATCAACTCCTTGACTACCAAAGACCACAAAGAATATTAAATTTCCTTCTACTTTGCAAAGACTGGAGGCCATGGTGGTGATAGGAAGGCTCTTCCCTCCCAGAAAAAGGTAGCTTTATAATATCTCTGTCTGCATCTAAAACCAGAATTTCGTTTTTATCCCTATCACTCCACTTACCAGCTAGTTTTCTCAGCCTTTTAAGAGCCTGTATTTCTCCACAAGTAAAATGTAGGTAATACTTACCAAATTCATATTCTTGTTGAGAAAATTAAATGAGATGATATATATACACAGAGAAAGTATCTAGCACAATTCCTAACAGATACTAAAAATAATAATAAACAAATACAGTTTCCTTCCTTAGGAAGACATAGCAAGAGGAATAAGTTCAAACTAAAAATATATATATTTTAATATATTTGGGGAAATTAAGTCCATTCAATTCTCCAGTTTTCCTGAATACAGAATGACATCCTTCACGCAATAAAAAATGCAAACAAAAAAACAAACAAACAAAAGACACCTAGTTTTCCTGACATACAGGTACAAATTGAAGGAGCTGAGGAAGATGAGAGCATTTCTATTCTAGCCAAACTGCGCAAAATTGCATTTCTAGTACCATTAATATAATGGCAGTGTCTCTCTCTGCCTCTTTTTTTTTTTTTTGGTCCCTACTGATATCTTTAGAAAACCCTTTTCTAGAAATTACAGTTTTGGTGCATAATTTAAAACAATCAAAAGCAATTTTGCTAATGATATATCTAACTCTCTTTTGTATGTGCAAAAGCAGTAATTTAATGGTCAGAAAATAAACTTAATTCTCCATTCTCATGCTATAAAGCAGTGTGTACAGTTGATTTCTCAAATACAAAACACCCATCAGAAACAAGAACATCAACAGCCTTCACTGAAGCCTTCACTATTAGAAACACGACCTATTTCCTTCTCTCCTGGAACACAATTCCCTTCTATGGGGATTCTTGACCCTAAGCCATGACCTCAAGAGGATTTTCATAAAGGTCCAATCAAACATTGCCAAAAGAATCAAGTTTTAACCCTCTAGCATATTTGACAGGATTTGCAGGGCTTAGAGACAGTATCTAAGCTGAAGGAAAATCAACATGCAAACAATCACTCAACAAACCCAGACTTTATCATTTCACGCCACCAGCTTTGGAAGGTAGCTTGATCCAGGGAAAGGGTGTGGCTGTGCAGTCAAGTACAGTGGGAGTCCCAGCTCAGCCCCTTAACCACTGGTTAACAATGGTTAACAAAGATCTGGATGTGGCTTCCAGATCTTTGATGAGTATTATCAGGATAAGAGAATACAGATGAAGCCCTCAGAATACTATCTCTCCTACACAAAGTCTGCACAAGATAAAACCTAGGTTCTCATCCCTACCCTAAAGTCAGGTTATGACAGTTTGACTGCAACCTGCAAAAGCAAATTTTCATCAATACAATAATAACTAAATTTGGGGACATCTCCGCAATGTAATCTATGCAGCCATTGCAAGGAAAGATGTTCCTCAAAACATAAAAGAGAAAGCTACAGACAGATGTATCAACATGACCCCACATGTGTTTTTTCTAAGGAAAATACATACGTGTCACAATATATAGATAAATTAGATAGGGCTGAGATGGAGGAAGAGAGACAGAGGGAGGGGGGAAGGTCAGGGAGGACGCACAGCTCTAGCTGGAGGCCAGGGTAAGTGTTAAGCAGAGGGATACACTGGACATTCTCGTCATATAAATGGGGAAACAGTGGTGGGATTAAAGGTGATTTTTAAAGTTTTTTGTTTGTATAAAGTAAGTACATAATTAATACATGGAAAAACTTACTCTGTTGGTCCCACCAGGGAAAGAAGGGAGAGCAGCCTGCCACCCAGGCACCCTGCGCAGGTTCTCTGGCCGATGCTCTGCGCTAAGTGCAGTGTTGGTTGATTTCTCGTCCCAAGCCTCTCTCTTTGCTTCACGCTTGAATCTGAGCAGGTCGCCCTCCGTGGCCACAGTCTGCACTGAGGCATCTGTCAGCGCCACCTTGGGCACTCCACCTGCCTTTACTAGCTGGGCCTCACAAGACAACTTCAGTTCATCACGTGGCTTGGAAAATGAGTTGGTTTGGACAAAATGTATAAGTTCACCTTTTTGCTTAGGTGTCTTCTCAGTTTTACCATCAAGGCAATCTCCAGAAACTTCCTGCTCTGTCAAGCATAGTTGTCCCAGAAGCAGTTCCTGTAGCACTTTTAGAAGGTCTGGCCTGTTTTTCCAAAAAAGAAGGAAGTGGGAGAACTAAGCTTTCTCTGCTAGGCCTTGTCCCCTAGCCAGTATCCCAAGTTATCCCCACCTACTGTCGCCCAGATTCCATCAAAACTAAACATAGCACGTACCCACAACATGCCAGGACCCACACCCAATATTTTATCCTGTGTAACCTCATGGCAACCAAACAAGGCAGGTACTGTCATGTCATTTCATGGATAAGAAGAGCAGAATTAATCTGACACAAGGTACACAGCAAGTGAGTGGGCCACATGAATACGTGAATGCAGGCTGGGCCTAGGTAGAAACACACAGGATCATAAGGTGTCCGTGACAATTACAGGGTCCTCCCCAACTCCACCCCACCAGCCAACCTCCTGGCCCTGGCCCCATTTCTACATCCAGAGGCAAGTATGGCTTTAGATGAATCTAGCCAACCTGGCTGGTTACTCCATGACCTAATCCATCTTGGTGTACAACCAGTGCTGAGTAAAGAGGTGTTAATGAAGGGATATTTGTAAACAGGCATAGCAGAAAGTGCGTTGGCTTTGAAGACGGATACAGATGCCTTCATATTCTAACTCCGCAATTCTTTGAAAGGAAGGTAAGTGTTCCTCCACAAGACAGCTATGACAATTAAACGAGATAATGCATAGGCAGCAAATGCTCTAATGTGTAGCAGCAAATGCTGCCTATACATTATCTCGTTTAATGTATATTCACATCCCTTGCCACATACCCTTGGCCCACCTCTGATTTCAGTTGCAGCTGTGTGGACAGTTCTCATAGACGTAGTCACACCTCAAACACCCTCTACATCTCTGGGGCCTTGGGGCTTTTTCCAAAGCTCTCTGAGCAAGCCAGTAAAGCAGTGTGGAAGTGTGAAACAGTTTCCATTTCTGGGGAAACTCTCAATCAGTCGGGGAAGACAGCCGTTGAGTAAATGTCCCAGTCTCCCATCCTTCAGAGGGACAACACAGGCATGGTCTATACAGTCCCTCAGAGGGTGCCCAGCATAACCAGATCATTACTGCACCCTTATTCGCTTTGCTTTTATTCCTGTCTTACTCTCCCTGAGCCCTCATTCCTGCTCCCTGATGTCAAATCCCAAATAAATCCGTTATACTCTAATCTGTATCTCAGGCTTTGCTTTCCAGAGAAGCAAAACTAAGTCGGCATGTAAAACACCTGGAATGGTGCTTGGGTGGAGCAGCTCAAGAGCCCCTTGTGTGTTTCTTGTGCTGGCCATTGTAGTAGGCACCAGGGATATAAAACTGTCCCAGAAGGATATGGACCGGTTTTAGAGAAACATACGTAAACAAACAACAAGGGTTACAGAGCAACTATCCCAGAATGCCCCAGACGGGGGGTGGCAGGGAGAATGACAGGAGAGAGCTTCTAACATCCATGAGAGGCAAGCTTCGAGGAAGGGAAATGGAACAGTCTAAGCATGGAAAACAACATGAACCGAGTCAAGTGGCGAAGAAGTGGGTGAGGCTGGAAAGCGGGGCAGGGGAGAAACGAAGAGTCCTGCACAACACGTTAAAGAAAACGAAGGCCGCTGAAAGGCTCTGTGATGGAGTGGGCCGGTCACACACGTGCTTCAGAAAGGTGACTGCAGGCCGGGCATCGTGGCTTACGCCTGTAATCCCAACACTTTGGGAGGCCAGGGCAGGCAGATAGCTTGAGCTCACAAGTTTGAGACCAGCCTGGGCAACATGACGAAACGCTATCTCTACAAAAAATTAGCCAGTCATGGTGGCGAGTGCCTGTAGTCCCAGCTACTTGAGAGGCTGGTGTGGGAGGATGGTTTGAATCCAGAAGGCGGAGGTTGCAGTGAGCTGAGATCGCACCACTGCACTCCAGCCTGGGCAATAGAGCCAAACCTTGTGTCAAAAAAAAAAAAAAATCAAGAAAGGTGACTCTGGCTGCTACTGCATAGAGAATGGACAGAGAGGCCTCGCACACACAGGAGTTCCCCTCATGCTGGTCTAATCACAGAGGAATGACTGCAAAATAGGCATATCTAAAAAAAAAATAGTGTAAGGTACACTACAGGGCTCAAAATCAAGATAAAAGTATCCAAAGATCAGAAACAGGGGAGAAAACCCATAGCTGTAAGAAGGGGGCTATTAAAAAGACAAAAATCTAACAAATGAGAGAATTCACAACCGAAGAAATAGAAATAATCAAGCAATCTGAAGAAGATTTTTAAATAAGTATGTTTAAATCAAAAATAAAGAAAAAAATCATAAGAAGAGAGAGTTATGAAATTGAGACAGAAAATTATGGGAAAAGAAATCGGGGGAAGTAGAGACACAGAGACCAGTTGGAAAGCTGTTTCTAACTCCCGGGAGAGAGAAAACGCAGGTCTGGGTGAGGTGATGGCAGTCAGCAAAGAGAAAGGAACAGAAGGTCCTCACTGGTGTTCTTTTTTCTTCTCACTTCTACTACCTGGCCTATTTCCAGAAACCTTGCGAAACAGGCTGCACTCTACCACTCCTTTAACATACTCCAACCTTCCCTTCCTCTGATCTTTGCTGCCACTGGCAATGAAAGGCACCCCATGTTGTTTTCCCCACTGAGCCCTCCGAGGGGAGGGAGAAGGCCCTCTGCATATCCAGATTTCTATTATCTAGATGGGAGAAGGGTCAACTCCATTTAAATTAAACAGCTATAGCACACTGAAATGGGGTTAATGACAAAATTTAAATGTATAGTACGTTTTTCACTTCTAATGTCGAATTATCTAGATGACAGAAACAACCTCAAACTATAGGAAACCCAGACTTTAAAAATATTTCTGGCATTTCAAGCTTCAGGAGATGTTAAGCTAAATTTTCCTTTCCTCCCCCTCTTTAATATAGATTAAAAATAATGACAATTGTTATTTAGCTAGCCAAGGGAGGACCATTACTCACCACCAAACAACACAATAAAACCGAGGGAAAAATACTTTACAAATGGGTAGTAAAAGGTGGTGAAAGAGGCCAGTAGAATACACAAAAGTGGTAGTACTATTAAATAAAATATTTCAAGTGTCACTCTGCTAGAAATCTGAACAGCAGATTTATTAAACTATCACTGTAAGCAGGACCTTTTCAATGGTTCAGTCCAAGAGACTTCTCAGATCTTAAATATTGTTTATGTCCCCTTCCTGGGCATCTGTGCCATGAAGAAGGTGTAAGGGGAGAGAAACTGACAGTTCCTAAGCACTTACCATGTGCCAGATCCTCTAAATACACTGAATCCTCACAGTAAGGCTGTGACAGGGGTACTCTTTAAAAGCCCATTTTACAGATGAAGAAATGGGCTCATAAAGATTCAGGATCCCCCAACCAAGTGGCAGAGCAAAGATGAGATCCCAGACCTTTCTGACTCCCAACCATCAGCTGGGGCTGAAATGCTCCCATGACCACCAATTCACTACGCTCCTACCACAGCCCACTGCATTCTCCCTGGTTCACATCACCCAAGTACATTCCCACATGGCCCTCAGACAGAAAGTGTCTTTTAACTCTGAAGTAAAGTTTGGGACCCTGATGTTTAGGAAATCCTCCATTTCTCAAGCACAAACTACTACGGTCACCTAACTACTTGTGATAATAAGCCAGAATTGCTGCTGAGGATGTCTTCCAAGAAGACTCATGCTAGAAAAATATTGGACAGATGTCAGCGACAGGGGAAGAGTTAGCCTTGTTGAGCTCACAAAAACAGAGTGCTTCAACCCCGCTTTTTAGCTGAAGAAATGCCGTAAGGTTTAGTCCATCAATGACACAAGAAATACTAGGGTTCCTGGCTCTTACCAAGAGTCATGGGCAATCACTACCGCTCCATTTCTCTATCTATTCGGGAGGAAAACTGAAAACTGTTATTGAACACGTGCCACACCACATGCCCAGCCATTTTTCTTAAATATTTTCTTCTTACTCCCCACAGCAGCCCTAAGAAGTGATCAGAGAAATTGAGGCACTGAGATATAAAAGGAGAGCTCTTTTTGGTTCCAAAGCCCAAACAGCTGTTACGGATGGACTAGGAAGAATATGAAAGGGAAAAAAAATTATTCCTAAAGGATTAATTGAAAAAATTCAAAAAGTATTGAATGTTTCTCCTTTTTGTTTTAAGGGAAACCACCTGTAATATCTCCTCACACAGGAATGGCTCCCAACAGATATAATGAAAAGAGGACTTTAATTCCAGCAGAATCACAGCTACAATGGTATTTTTTAAGCTGTTGTCGAAACTGGAAGAGATTTCAGTAGGGCTGATTCCTCTCGCTGACAGCAAGGCAGCCCTTTCTGGGGCTCCCAGGAATAATTCTCAAAGAAAGCTTTCTTTCTCCTCTTTATAATGGGCTTACACAAGGCTTTGCTGACTCCCCTCACAGCCACTAGCATGCAACCTAATTACTTAATTGCATGACTGGCAAGATTCCTTCCAAGCCATTTCAGGAGCTCTCTCAGGTAAATTACACAGCACCATCATCTAAACCCATTTAGCAAAATGAGTTTGTTCTCCCCTAGAACTAGAGAAACAAAGGAATGTCTGGGCCCCATGTCTACCTGGATTCCAGTAACAACGTGGCCTTCTCATTGAACAAAGGGGCAAGCAGGTTCATGAACTCGCCTTCGTCTAGGCAGCCAGGTGTGTGGGCCCCAACGAAGTCTAAAATCTTAGACTCCATGTGCCTTAAATATCCATTTTTGCAGCCTCCTTTGGAAAGGTCTTTCATAACCTGCAAATAAGAGTATTTGATCAAATAATGGAATAAGGAGGAGGGGAATGGGGCGCATAGAGAGAGGATGGAGATGTAGGGTAAATGAGGAAGTGCAAGTAAGCCAGACACACTGAGCCAGAGAGAAACAGAAAAGGAAAGGAGGAGGAGAAGGAGGAAAAGAGGGAAACACAGGCATGCAGGTGCACACATACTCACTTTAACACAGGGAGATGTTCTAGAAAGAAGACAGAGACGCTTACATCACTTCTCCTCACCCTGTTTCCTCACCTATAAAATGGGGATAGTGATGGTACCTCCTGAGGTGGTTAGGAAAATGAAATGAGACCACCTCAGGCTGCATGTCTTAGTCACTACAGGTGCACCCTGGAAACGTGTTCTCCTACCCCTACAGTCCACTCCTTTAAAGTTCTTCCTAAGAATAGTATGGAACCCATGTCATTAACAATGATTTGAGTGTTTATTATATTCTTCTTGCAAAGTATCTTCCTTACTATACATCAGAAAGCTGACTTACTCTTTACAGACACATATCAGTTAACATGGCTTCAATCTTTCTCATTACGAAGGTAGGGAGTTTCTAATTCCCATGGAGATGTTATTTACAGATCCACCTTCTTGGGTCACTGAGGATCCCAGAGGAGTGGTACCAAAGATGCATCTAGTTAAAGCCTGTGCTGGGCATGTCTTGAGGTGCTGCAATTAGCATTCTTTCTCCCCTATCCAAAGCTGTAAATTTCTTCTACCAGTCTATAAATAATTCCTCTTGACTTCATTACTGCTGCTGATATACACACTAGCCATCACCCCCAACTCTCCACACTGGTGAAATGATTAAGCTTTTTAAATGGAAGATAAGACCTACACAAATGAGTTGTTATTTATAGGGTCTTCTTTGCCACCAATCTAGTTATTAAATCCATCTAATAAGCAACTTCCAAAGAAGGAACTGTCTAGAATAATAAAAACAATAATTATTATTTACTGAGCACTTATTACATGCCTTTCTATTTGAATATCACAATCCTAAAATAGGAAGTGTTACTATCCTCATTGATGAGGAAACTCAGGCTTAGAGGTTAAGCACTAATTAACCAAGGTCACAGAGATAGTGGTGCCAAAGCTAAGACTTCAAATGAGGTCCATCTGATTGCAAAGCCCCATTTTTGATTACTTGGCTTTCTAAAACTATCTACATTTTAAGATCTCCCATTCGTGACTCCACAAACTTGAACACCCCTGAAGGCCAAAAAGCCCAAGTCTGTAGCATGTTACCCCCACCACATCCCAGTCTCTAGGGTTCTTTCAACCTTGGAGACTGATTAGAGTCTCCTACCCATTGTATGAATTAGAGGGTTGGAGACTGCTTGCTCCAAATGTTCATTATCAGTGTGATTGGAAGAGCACCGTATGTGTGGATAGGGGTCAGATTCTCACAATACCCAAAGGACAGTAATGTTGGTTCCAGATGAGAAGACTGCAGAAGGCCCCCAGGAAGGGGAGCTAAGTTCCATCAGTGGGTCTTTACACCTCAACCAAATGATCTGGTAGTTCACACAGTCCAGAAACAAGGGTTCTTATCCCAACTCCATCACTGACTTACTCTGTGTCCTGAATAAATCATCACCCCTCAAAGGTTTCAGTTTCTAAATCATAAAATGGGTTGGATTAGAACACTGAAGATTTGTTCAGGTCAAACATCCAGTGCCTGCTATTCTATAACAAGCCCATTTTTATTTGCAAGTACATGCTTGTTTTCATGTTTCATGACCGGCTCTGTCACCCAGTTTATAACTTCTAAGAGGGAAGAGACCTAGTCTTTGCTTTCCACTGGCACATGGAAGGCACACGATATAGGCAGAATGAACAGAAAACCCACTGGACTCATTCCAGACTCAAAGACTGGTTTGAATATAGAGTGGAGTAGATGAAATAAGGAGTTAACTGCAAGGTTCCTACCTCATTACTCGGCTGCAAGTGCTGGTCACTCAGGAAATTAATCTCGTCATCCTCTCCAATTTTGATCGTGTCCTTATCCTCCTTGCTAGCCAGAAGCTGCATGGAGCATGGAATGATGTGAAAATGCAACCCAAAAAAGTGTACAGCATGAATATATATGAATAAGTCAGTGATGTCTTTTTCTTTAAAAGCAAAACACAAAGCAAACAAAAAAGAGGAAGAAACAAATGCCAAAGCCATGAAATAAAAATTAACCAAAGTTAGAGTTGCTAGTTGTGGCGAATTACATCCAGCTGCCTGGATCAAGCATAATTTAAAGACAAATACCCCAAGAAAATAACCAAAGGCATTTCCCCTTGCCCTTGCACAGCCTTTCCCAAGCTACCGTAAATTAAATACGCTGTCTGTTATGCCACTGCCACTGCCATTCCTGCCTTTGCTAAATTCACTTTCAGATTATATAAAAGTAACAAGATTTTGGAAAATAGCTATTGATGGAATTGAAAATATCAAATAGCAAGAAAGTAATAAATGAAATTTATGGTGTGCCCAATTTATGCATCGCTTCTCCTATTTAGCACAAGGCATAAACCTCTTCTTGCTATACTGTCACACATCTGAGATGGACAGTCCTAGCAACACTGTCATTTTGCTGACAAAAAGTCCTCATCTCTAATGAGAAGAGTATCATGCTTGCCTGACGATAACTTTATGCTTTTGGAAATGAAGGACAGTTATTTATAAAGACTGCATAAATCCCTAATGCTTCTAAGAAGTGTAAATCCCAAAGCTTCTGAGTTCTACAAAATGGACAGTACAAAGTTCTCAAGAAAGCCAGTTCTCAGCTCTCTGGAAAAGCAAAAATTCTAGTCATGGGACACCTGAATTAACCAAATTAAAAATGAGAAAAAAGGTGGCCAGCCCTCCTGGGTAAGGAATAAATCAAAGCTATTTCAAAATTAAACCAAACCTTATCTCACCAATAAAAGAGTCTGGCCAGTTGCAGTGGCTCACACCTATATTCCTAGCACTTTGGAAGCCCAGCAGTTCAAGACCAGTCGGGACAGCAGAGTGAGATGCCTATCTCCACAAAAAATACAAAAGTTAGCCCGGCATGATGGCACATGCTGTAGTACAGCTACTTGGAAGGCTGAGGCGGGGGGATCTCCTGAGCTCAGGGAGGTCGAGGCTGCAGTGAGCTGTGATCACACCACTGCACTCCAGCCTGGCCAACAGAGTAACACCCTATCTTGAAAACAAAAACAAAACAAAACAAAACAGTCTGTGCCAAAGGTGCTGAAACTACAGAGTCCTGGGTCATTTGTTGGGTGTGTTGTACATGTGAGACACCTATGTTCTAGCTCAAGTTTTATTTCTGAATCCCTACATTTAGTCAATTATCCCCACAGCTCTCCAGCTCAACTCTCTGGTTTTCCTTTCAGAGGAAAAACCTTGTTTTGGAAGAAAAACAAAGCCAACTGAGTTCAGTTTTTATAGAAACTTCTCAAGGTCAGAACACATTCAATCTAACCATATCCAAATCTGTAATCAGGACCAAACGGAAGTGATGATCAAAAACCATATCCTACTATACTATAAAGCATGAAACAGACTAGACACGCATAAATATACCTACAGAGGCATACAAGTTTTTAAATGTGGGTAAGGAACTCTTTCTCTTTTGGCTTCTTCCCTCATTACTATAACATTCTCAAGTGATAAAGACTAACTGGAGCTATCAAACTTGTTGGTGGGAATATAAAATGTTTCGGAAAAGTATTGGCAATTTCTCATAAAACTAATAACCCTATGACTCAGGAATTCTACTCATAGGTACTCAAAAAAAAAAAAGTATGTCCCAACAAAGAATTGTACATGAATGCTCATATCACCTCATACTTAAATGTCCATTAATAGCAGTGAATACTACTTGTCAATAAAAAGGAACAAACATGATGCACTAACAACATGGATGAATCTAAAAAACATAATGCTGAGTAAAAAAATATATACAAAAGAGAATATACTGTATGACTTCATTTATATAAAAGTCTAGGCAAAATTAATCCACAGTGGGACAAAACCAGAAGAGCAGCTGGGATGGGGTTGGGTTTGGACAACAGAGGACATGCAGGCCCTTGATAGGGGTATTCCTTACACAGGCACATATACTTGTAAAACTTAGTGAATGTAGGTTTACAATTTCTATAGTTCATTTAACTATAAGCATTTATTGAAGATACGTATACTGAAGTACTTAGGGGGAAGAATACTGATGTTTGCTGTTTCAATTAAAACTTATCAGAAAGATAAGACAGAGTGATGACGGGCAGGTGGGAAACATGAATAGAACCCAGGTGGTGAGGAGATGGGTATTCACCGTAAAATTCTTTTCACTTTGCTGTGTCTGAATTTTTTCCTAATAAAATATTGGGAGAAAAGTCTCTCTCATCTTTTTAAAGAAACAAAACAACAACAAAAGTCTCTCTCTGATTTCCCAAGAGCTCTGATCACTGAGTGTTCTCTGCCTCTCTCCAGGCTTCTGCAAGGGGTCTATTCTCACCTTCTGCAATGTGGCTTTTACTGCCCAGGAAAGGTACCCAAAGACCTCCTTGTATTAATGAGATGAAATCCACATGGGGTTAGGAAGGAGGCAGAGAGAAGAAGCTCCTCCTTGACTCCTGAGGATCTGAGAAGGGTTTCCCTTAAGTTTAGCTAAGCAAAGACAGTAGCATTAACACATCATTCCAAGTTGAAATATCAAAAGCATCAAAGTTATTCTGCATTTCCAGAACCACAACAATGCCAATAGTTGATACAGTGAAACAAAAATTAACTTTCATTTCTCTTTACCTCTACTGACTTGGTCAAAATTAAAAGTAAACTCTCAGTTTCCAGGAATGGTCAAGAAATTAAATGTTAAGGACATAGGGAAATGTTCTTCATGCTACATGCTACTTACCCATTTTCAAAGATACAGAACTAAGATGTCAGAAAGAACTGAGTCAATATACCTGGCTCTGCTTCCAGCTCTACTAAAGAAGCAACCCCCAAGCCTCCAAGAGTCAACTGGCTCTAACCATATTTCCCCACTTCTCATCACTTCTCTAACCCCTGCACGCTGGCTTCTGTCTCCCTCACTCTGATGAAACCACCCAGGTCACGGGACTCACAGGAAGTTCTCAGTACTTTTTTTCTTTCTTGTCTTCTCAGCGTTCGACACTATGAAACACTGCCTCCTTGAAACCCCACACTGCTACTCTGCACCCTACCTGTTCTCCGCCTACCTCTTGAGCTAATCTTTCTTCATTTGCTTGGCATCTCCCCTTCCTCCTCCAGAAAGAATTTCCTTTCATCTCCAAAGTGAGGGCTGAGCACCTGTCTATGTCTCCCTTGAAACTCTGCATTCACTCCACCATAGCCTTCACCACACCCTGCTGCAGTTGCCCCTCTGCTTCTCTGGATTACATCCTGGACAGGGCAGGGACATGTCTGTGTTCACAGTTTTAACATCAACGCCTGATGCTCAGTAACACTGCTGAACAAATAAACAAATGAATAAAGACTTTTTTCAAAACAAGAGCTAAAAACAAGTCCTTTTCAGGATTTCCTCTGGTCTTGCTACTCAAAGTGTATTCCTCGGGCAGCAGAAGCATCATCACCCAAATTTGTCAGAAATACGGACTCTCAGGCCCCACCCCAAGCTTACTGGACAAGAATCTGCATTTTGACAAGACTCCCAGGAAATTTACATGCATATTAAATTTCAGAAGCACTGCCCTATGGTGCTAAACAGCTCTAAACAGAGTCAGAAGAGGGTTATAGTCCCATCTCTGCCACTAACTTACCAAAAAAATAAAAATAAATTAAAATAGCTGTTTTACTGAGTGCCTACCACTTGCCAGAATTGTGCCAAAGGCTTTATAAATCATGTAAAACTCATAATAACATATGAAGTCAAATTGTTAGAAAGTTCCTCCTTTTAATGAAATTAAATCTGCTCTGACAAACCAAGTTTTATTGTTACTATTAACAGAATATTTAACAGGCACCTTCTACTTCTGAGAACCATTTCTGCCCTTTAGAGTTACAGAAGGTCTATTTCTTATCAACATGACAGCCCTACAAATATTTGAGTTCAACTAAATTATGCCCCTTTATCGTTTCCTCTCTATGCCAAAAAAAAGTTTTCTTAAAATGGTTAAGTAATCTTAACCATTCTTAATAATGACAATAGAAGTAAATAATAATAGTAACTAACCCTTTTGAGCCTTTGCAGCATGCCAGGACCTGTGCCATGTGCTTTCTTTACATGTAGCCTACACTCAGAGACGGCAGGTCCACAAGTTACACAGTTCCTGGCTTTCTATGTTCACCATTCTAACAAAACTCTGCTGAAATCACTCCTCTGTATCAATTTTCAACCTAATTCTCCTATAATGCATAAATAACCAGCAAATAAACATGAGAAAATAAGTGCAACCTTATTAGAGATTTTTTTTTTTTTAATGCACATGGCAACAACAGGATATCTGTTCTTGGTCTTTTGTTTATTTGGTGGTGTTTATGTTATCTGTCAGCAGGCAGGTACCATGGTGATGGTACCCAGCTGGTGGGGCTCTATACTCGGGCCAGCACCTGAGAAAGAAACCTGACAAACTCTATCAGGGCCTTCAAACTACTTACAGTCTTTTACAAATTAAAAATTATCAGTGGCTCACGCCTGTAATCCCAGCACTTTGGGAGGCTGAGGCGGGCAAATCACAAGGTCAGGAGTTCAAGATCAGCCTGACCAACATGAGGACACCCTTATCTCTACTAAAGATACAAAAACTAGCCAGGCATGGTGACGCATACCTGCAATCCCAGCTACTCAGGAGGCTGAGGCAGGAGAATCGCTTGAACCCAGGAGGCGGAGTTGCAGTGAGCCAAGATCGTGCCAATGCACTTCAGCCTGGGCAACAGTGTGAGACTTTGTCTCAAAAAAAAAAAGGTTGTTGGGGAGAGAAGGGTATATGAAAATAAATTTTATGCCTATTGCATATCCATATCTGTCCTTTGACCTACTAATTACACATATCTGGGAATCAACTCTAAGGAAAAAAAAAATCTCTAAACACAGAAAAAGATTTTTGTCCAAAGACATTCATTAGAGAATTCAAGACGGTAAATCACTAGAATCAACCTACATGTCCAATAGCAACGAGGCAGTTAAGTTTCAGCGCATTCATAAGATGGAATAAGATGCTATGACATAATGGCAATTAGCAAGAACAGGAGACAAAGCTGCATTCCAGGAGAGGTGTGTGCATCCACATGTTCATGCACATGAATACAGAAGGAACACTTCCAAGCATTCATCAACTACGTACTCCTTTTAATGTGACAGAATTAGGGGCAATTTATTCTCTGTTTTCCAAATGTTGGGGTAATGCTATGGGTTAATTAAATATTGGAGAGAAGATTCTGCATTTTAAAAATAAAAACATACTTGCTTTACCCCCGCCTCTGTTTCTGATTTATAGGCTCCTAGAGAACAGGAATCATGCCCAGACCCCATTCTGCAAGTCATGCTGCTCGGAAAATGCTGTGGACAGTATAAGCATTTCTGGTTTGTTTCTGCTTTGTTTCTCATCAAAAGAGAGCCATGCAGACTCCCAGAGAACTGCAGGCTCCACTCTTTCCCATCTCACCCTCACCATAACTCCATCTACTCCCTCAGCTCAAAATTACAGTGGGCACATCACCTTTCCCATCCCATTCTGAGGGATGATGGGGAGGTGTGCTATAAAGAACAAGGCTATTCATGGGGAACATCAAATCGAAGTACAATATGACAAAAGACTCAACAAATCTGAGTCAGCTGATATTAAGATCTTAGGGTGGGAAAAGGAAAAAGCCTTTTTCTCCAAAGGACATAATGGGACATTTAACAGATTTTTTTTTAAAGGGCAAATGAACAAACAAAACACACCATTTGTGTCTCAAATGAAGTTGGTGAAGAATGCTGCCTCAGAGGAAGCAAATCAGACTTGTTTTTCCCTAAATGGATCGCAGATATTCTTGGTTTTCAAAATTTGAGTCCTGGAGGCTAACATCAAGAATATTCACACCCTCAAAGAAAGCAGATGGCCAGAGTGCAGCATAAATACCTTTGAGCATTTCCCACTTGGAAGGTAGGAGGGGACAGCTTAAGGTTGACAAATCTTTCCCAAGAAATGATGCTGCAATGAATGTGAGCTCTCCATTTACCTGGCACTCCAGGTAGGGCAGAAGACAAACCCAACCAGGAAGATTCCAGTTTCACACGTGAGAGACCCAAGTACAAAAAGGCCCTACTACTGCACGTCATGAGAGAACAGTTCTGGTCTTCTGAAACCATGCTAATATACGGATGAAGCAAGGCTCTTCCTACGGGAGAGTTAGGCCAGCTAGGGGATGAAGAGGGAAAGAAACAACATCACAACTTCAGGGTCCTCCCATTGTGCAGTCCAGGTCCCAAACAGAGAAAATCAGAGCCAACAAATCACAAGGATCAGCACTGAGACCCAGAAGTCATCAAGGTGAAGAAGGCTTCTTTCCTCCTTTCCCGGGTAGGTTGCGTGTATATCAGTTTTTCAATGTTAATGTATTGATTTAAGGTTGCATCCATGCTATTCCAATTATCTGGTTGGTTTAGAAACTCTCCAGATCCCTCTGAGACCACATTGCTCATCCAGATGTGCCATCTGCAGCACAGGTCCCAGAGCTGGCCCAGAGTCAAAGCATCACAGTATATTGAATGTGTCCATGGAGACATGATCCGAACCTGAGGAAGCCTGTGAACAGACCTGCCAGCCTAGTGAGGCTCTCAATACCCAGTCCACAACAAAGGGAATTTCAATTAGAGACCTCCCCAGAAACAGATGCAGTCTTGAAAAACCTTTCGGGTTGTTATACATACATACACATATATAAATATATGGTTTGTATACATACATATATATAAATACATAGTTTTGGTTTGTTTGTTTTTTTGAGACAGGGTTTTGCTCTGTCGCCCAGGCTGGAGTGTAGTGGAGTAATCACGGCTTACTGTAGTCTCGACCTCCTGGGCCAAAGTCATCCTCCCACCTCAGCCTCCCAAAGTACTGGGATTACAGGAGTGAGCCACCACACCAAGCCAGTTGTTCTATTTTTGTAATTAGCACATGACAACAAAAATGTTTCTTACCTCTGTTTTTTCTGTAGATTCAAGTCTGTTTGGAAACCCATTTCCCTGGAAACCCATGCAGGAGAGATCAAAAATGGTTTTCTTCAGGTGTTGGTTGTCTGTATACAGCTCCTTCACTAGCTGTATGAGGTCACTGACCTAGGAGGTAAGAATGGGGAGAGGACTGTATACCCAGAAGGAGGCTTCAGCTTCCCAGGGCCACAGCCCCAGACAGCCCTATTAAGTGACTCTTTGGCACCACAGTCATGGGAAATCAGGCTGATTCAAGCCCTCAGGATATCATGAGCACAGTGACAAAAACACTGGCTTTAACACCTGGCATACCAGTATTCTAATCTCAGGGTCGTCACTTACTTCAAGGCAAAAAGATCCCGGGCAAGCTGCACAATCTAAGCTCCAGTTTCCTCATTTGTAGAGTTACGATGAGAACTGAACAGGACTGTGGTTACAGTGCACTAAAGTCCTGGCACAGTCTAAGTGCTCAGTCAATGACAGCTAATGCTCTCTCTCCCTGGCACTTGAGACCCTCTGGAGGAAAAGTCTCCCAAGGCTAAAGTTTCTGAAACTGTATCAGAGTCTTATTTTTCACCAATGACCTCCTCCTTTGTACACCTATCTGGCAGTGCCAGTACTATTAACAGTTGTCCATTCTAAAGCAATTTATGGCTACTAAAATACTCCTACAAGCTTTAGTCAATCACTCCTTGCAAAAATCCTGAGGTGGACAGGCAAGTGTGTCTATCTCCATTTTACAATGAGGACATGAAATACAAAGATATTAACTGCCCAAAGTCTCACAGCTGGGGTGTCTGGAGAACTAAATGGACAAACAATGGCCAAATGTCTAACCACGTGGGAAAGAGCAGCTGCCTCCACACAGGCAGAGCCAGGCCTGGGTCTTACAAGGCCAGACACACAAGAAATCCAGCAGACACCACCTTGGTTTCCTGCAGTCTTCAAATCCCAAAGGCCAGTAATTTTCAAAGGCTTCTTGATGGAAGCGATTATTAGCTCTTCAAATAACATGGAAATTCCCACCCTGAGTACACATAGTAGATGTCCAGTACATCAAAATATGAACAAAAATTTGATCTAATCCTCAAGGAGGTTCTGGTAAGAAGAACAAGCCATTCTCATTCTACAAACATTTACTAAGTGCCAACCAAGCGAACTACGTCCTGCCCTTACCACAGCCCCAGTAGACACTGGCAGCAGCTATTATCATCTCTATTTTCATCTTTAAAAACTAACAGCTGCCTCCATACTTCTTGCCCTACTCCTCCCAAAATGCTCATATTTGTATTATCCCTGCTATTTCTCAGCTTTGTGCCTTACACAGGCTGTTTTCTCTTTCTCTGCTGAGAAAGTGGAGACCTGGACGAACTCCGAATTCACCCTTCAAAACCCACTTCAAATCTCACCTCTCTTGAGAAGCTTCCCCTGATCAAGTGAGTTCACCCTTGTCCCATCTCCCATACAGTTAACCTCTCCTCTGCTACTTCTACACCTTGTACAGCTGCCCGTATAGCAACCTTGTACCTCATATTGCAATTACTTGCTTACATGCCTGTCTCTTCTATCAGAATATAAATTATTCCAAGACAGAAACTGAATCTCAGTCACACATACATGATAATTTTATAATAAACCATATTGTTTCACACTTCCTATTCCTAACAATGGTTTTCAGAACCTTGAAACACTAAGCTGCTCTAACCATGCCACTGACCAACACATTGAAAACCCTTTCCAGGCCAGGCGTGGTGGCTCACGCCTGTAATCCCAGCACTTTGGGAGGCTGAGACGGGCAGATCATGAGGTCAGGAGTTCAAGACCAGCCTGGCAAACATGGTAAAACCCTGTCTCTACTAAAAACATGAAAAATTAGCCAGGTGTGGTGGTGTGCGCCTGTAATCCCAGCTACTTGGGAGACTGAGGCAGGAGAATCACTTGAACCCAGGAGGTGGAGGTTGGGGTAAGCAGAGATCACGCCATTGCACTCCAGCCTGGGCGACAGAGCAAGACTCCATCTCAAAAAAAAAAAAAAAAAAAAAGAAAGAAAGAAAATCCTTTCCAGTTTAAAAAAAATCAAACCTGGAACTTTATTCATTCAAAACCCATCTATTATTAGCTCCGATATATGTGCCAGGCAATGAGAAATCAGAAATAAGTAAGACACAATCACTAAGTTTAAGATGTTCACAGCCTAGCAAGGAAATATAGACAAATAACCAGATAATTACAGATCAGTAAGAGAAGGATATTGATTTACATTAGGTACAAGAAAAGAGGTGAACAACCTGAAGGAAAGGTGGCTAACTCTAAACTGAGGGGCCAGAGAGCTTTTCCTCAAGGAGGTGAAGGCTAGCTGGGTTCTTGGACCTGAGGAGTTTATCAGACACGAGGGAAAGTACTCCAGGTAATGGACACAGGAGGGGCACACACAAGAGAGGACAGGAAGGAAGGAGAGAAGGGCCTTCAGAATCTTAGCCTCTCATCAGGAATCCAAGATACAACAAACAAAAATAAAAGAAAAGCACTAAAAGTTAATAGGTCAATACCTTTTTCTTAAGCTCTTCTTGAGAAAAATGCTCCACTTGAAACCGATTGTTTTCTTCAAGGCAAATACTTAGATAAGATGTTTGATCACTATAAAATGAAAACGATTCTTCTGCCCAAAAAAAAAAAAAAAGTGAGGATTGGGAAGAGAAAAATAATATCAGAAACATATCCTCCCAAGACTTATCCCTGTGCAATCCATCTGAAGCAATGTGAATGGGGGAGGTGGACGGAAGGGAGCATAAGTACACAGAGGGAGTTGAAGGCACCACTTTTGGAGCAAAAGTAATTTTCCCTTTCTCAACAGGCTGATATTTCAACATATAGTTTCATCTTAGGCTGTAGGTTTTTCACTGTGGCCAACTGTGAATTATAATTTGCATATCAAGTATTGTGCCTGGAGACCATTCTGAATGCCACAAGCAAATGGTGATTTCAGTTTAAATGAGAGACTGATTGTGTTTAGGGGAGAATGCAGAAAAATTAGATGTGACCCTCAAGGGTAGAATTCAAGGGAGATAAAAGTGTCTGATCTATTTTTGTACAGGCCCCAGACCCCTCATGGGAAACAGCACACTAAGTGCAGAAAGTGCCTGCTAGTGCTAAGATAAAAGAATCTCTGGTCACCAATGTAAGGAGCTGCTTCCTTTGCAGCAAAGGTCAATTCTAATAGGAAGGGAAGAAGCGGGGGCAGGGAGAAGATATGTGTATTGAGCAAGCCATATCCACAAACAGTACCTCATTTAACACACACATGTAAGAGCTGATATATCTAAAATACAGTGCAGAATATGAGAAAGAGCTAAACTTAAAAGAAGATGCCCTGGCTCAAATCTGGGCACATCAACCCCTAGCTGATCCTTGGTTTCTTCATCTGTAAAATGAAGTTAATACCTACTCTACCTAATGAGATGACGTTGAGGATCACAGATGAAAAGTTAGGTGCCTAGCACTGTGCCTTGTACACCGCGGATGCCCAAGAAATGTCAAATCTATCACCGTTATTACCAATTTTTACCAAATGTGTCAGGCACTGGGCTAGAGATACAGAAGGGAATCAGATATTAACCCAGCTTTTCAAGGGCTCCAGTTCTACCAGGGAAGAGGGTCAAATATTAATATTACTGTGATGAGTCCAGAAAACATAAGTCCCACAGGACCCTCATCTTGTAGGGAGGGATGGCCCTTAATGCATCTACAATGCTAAAAACAGTGCTTCAACCTGAAACAGCATCTTACCTATATGTCTGTACAGTCTTGGGCTCTCTGCAGTAGGTGCTGTAATGGCAGTACTCAGATGTTCTGGGCAGTGAGGGGATTGCAAAAAGGGAATTGCAAGGGCCCAGGGATATTTGGAACTAGAAGTATCAAATGATGCAGAAAGTAGCAGAGGTACCGAGGAAGCAACTCTGCACCAGACCTTCTGCAGAATTAGTACAACTTACTGGGCTCTTCTACCAGAAGGCCAACATCAGCATGGTCATCACAAAAAGGCTCTCCAGATGAAACCCCGTGTATGTTTCACCCCTCAACAAATATTTAGGACTCTCCTGAAGTTCAGTCCATGCCCGCCAAGTGGAAAAAGCAAAGAGAAGTGCGTAGAAGAAAGAGTGTACCTTCCCGCCTCCGAATTTCACCAATCTGCTCCTCCAAGGTCTTTCGCAAATTCTGATAAGACAGCACATCCCACTCCAGTTGCTTCCGCAGAGCGAAAATATTGTTTAACTCAGCCTGCAGGTTGTTGATACTTGGTAAAACAAGACACCAGAAGTTTTAAAACAGACCTATTTGTACTTTTAGATGCAAAGCCCAAAAGGCCTTCCTGTGATTTTTATGTCATTTGTGTTTTTTTCTGGTTATAAAAGTAAATACAGGTTTACTATAGAAAATTTTAAATACAACACAGTATAAAGAAAGCAAAAATTACCATGCTCCTACTACCAATATTTTCCCCATATGTAATTTACATGGCTGTAATAATACTAGACATACAATTCTGATGAGCATTCCTTGTGTCCTAATTCCCTGTAATTTTAGAAATTGTTTGCAAGCATCATTTTTAATGACTATATAATATTAAACCAGGTGAATGTCCCACCACTTACTTTAACTCATCCCCTATTAGTGGATATCTGGGTCATTTCCAAGTTTCTGCTATAGGCCTAACTAGGTGAAAATAATTTAATTCTCCAGTCCAGAATGTGTCTCTGTTCAGAACAATGCCCTGAGAGGGTCTGGGTATAGAAAGGGAGGCTCCTTGGGGCCTGGTGTTACTTGGGCACCTAGGCTTCAGAAGAAAGGGAGACAGAGGACTCCTGTTACTCTTCAAAAAAGTCATAATGGAAGTAAGGGTGTGGGACAGGTGGGAAGAGAAAAAAAGGAAGAGTCAGCCAACAATAAGAGGGAGAAAAGGACTAATTTAGGGGCCAAAAAAACTCAACTGTGGTGGGTTAACCACTCAAAAATGCATAGTATGAATGGATTTCTATTCTGGGAGAGGGAATGTAGTGCTGAGCTGTACAGAGAGCTTACATGGACTAGAAGCCCAAAACCCAGAGAGGCCAAGAAAATGCACACCTCCCAGAATCTGCATTAATCTTGGGGAGCCCTGTCCAATAGAACTTTCTCCAGTGATGGAAATGTTCTTTATCTGCACTGTCAACTACAGTGGCCACTAGCTAAATGTGCCTATTGAGCATTTGAAATGTGGCTAACATACCAAGGAATTGAATGTTTAATTTTATTAAATTAAAACTAAGTTTAAATGTGAAAAGCCACATGGCTAGTGGCTACTGAACTGGACAGTGCAGATCCATAAGAAAGGCTTTGGACTCCTACTGATGTGCAATTGGCAGAGATCTGACCACTTAAATCCAGCTCTCAGAAGAACATGGAGACCCCAGCTGACATCTGAATAGCATAAATAATGTTTCACTGTGCATCTCTGTGCTTAAAGCCTTGTTTGACATCCAGGTTATTTTCTTAAGAAAGATTCCCAGCAATGCAATTACTGGGTCAAAGTATATGAACATCTTTAAGACTACTGAAACACATTAACAAATCAGAAAGGCTCATTTTTTTAGACTGCAAGAGAGCTATCATTCTCCATCGAGCACCTACGGTTCCCTAAAAAGGTCCATTAATGCCATGAAATTATCTGCAAAAAGGTACGAATATGTGGATTTTTCTAGGGAGAGGGCCTATACGCTTTCATCAGATTTTTCAAAAGGGATCAATACCCCCCAAATGGTTAGGAGCAATTGCTCTAAATATGTGTGGCAGACTCCTCAAAGAAGCCCCGCTTCTCCTTCAGAGACTTCCAGCTACATCCATCAAACTGCACACATATATCAACACACATTGGAAGGAAAATAAACCATCATGTCTAATCTTCTAGGCTTGCTGCTTTGAGGACAGTTCATTGTGAAGCAGTCTTCACGCAAGGGAAAGGGCCCTACTAGCAATTGTACCTAGTTCCATTTTAAGACAATCATAATGATCAATTTGTAAGGCTGATGAAAAACCTCACAGAGGTGTCACAGCACAGCACTCGCTTGGATGCAGTCGTACCGCAGAGGCATTTAACCAAGGGGAAAAAAGAGACTGTTTTAGCAACGCTCCTGCGATTAGGGCTGGGGAAAGCTAACTGCTTCACTCCCTCTTCCATTTTCTGATGGGGTGAAAAGTACACAGCTGCTGCCTCTGTGTCTGTCATTTATGTTTTCCCAACTTGAGAAGCTCTTCCAGGTGTGAGGAGTTGGGAGAACAAAAGGTGCTTCACTCAGAAAAAAAACAAAAACCTTCTTCCTGGAATTGGGATGGGGCAGACAGGAGCAAAAATGAGGAGTCAGAGGGATCCAAGCTCAAAATAGCACGCCATCACTACTGGGCAAGCCAGTTCAACTACCTGAGACCTGATTTCCTCATGCAAAATGGGGGTAAGAATACCTTTGCTTTGCGATTCTTTTGAGGAGTAAATAAGATGTTACATGGGAAAGACATTAGGACAGGGCCTAACACATATGAGATGCTCAACAAACATCATTTCCTTCCTTATACGTACTCCCACAAATCCCATACAGAAGATAATATTTACAAGCCAAGATTGCTGATTTTCATGAGTTACAGCAATGATTCTCATCTGGAGATGATTTTGCCCCCACCCTGCAGGGGACATTTGGCCATGTCTGGAGACATTTTTGGTTCTTAAAACTGCATGGGAGAATCAGGTATGCTGACCCTCCCATGATAGAAGCGAGGGATTGCTAAACATCTTACAAAGCACAGGACATGCCCTCATGACAAAAAAAATTATCCAGCCCCAAAAAGCCTCATACTGCTGAGGCTGAGAAACCCTGAGTTATAGGGAAACTGTGCTAGTCCTCAAGATTGGGAGTGTATCGGCAAGAACCTGGCTCGGAAGCCAAGGCAACCCGAGCACTGATAATCCTTCACTGCCGACACAGTGTCTTAGAATTCACATTTTCACTTCTGTAATTTGCGGATAATCCACCAACTTCTAAGTGCTGCTGTGAAGAATTAATAGTAAAAGTGAAAGGATCAGCCACATTCTTGCTCATGATGAGTTTCCTCCTTTCTTGCCCTCCCTTTCCAGTTTTAATCACAGTACATCATCTGTCTCCAGGGTCATCCACCTTTCCTGCCAATTTCCAGAGTGAACGGTGCTAGAGTTACAGAAAGGAGTTCCATCTTCCTTAGCCCACATACTGCCCTCTGGATACGCCAAGGTCTGAGGATTCAAAAGCCCCCTGCAAGCTAAGTTTACGCATGATGGAACATCGAGACATACATAAGCTTTTCAGGTTGTCATTATTCTTAAGAAATCTTACTATTTACTGAGTGCTTACTACATGCCAGGAAGTATTAAGTCTTTACACAGTGTCCTCTCTAGTTTCAACACAACCCTGTAAAGTAGGCAGATACCTAAGTAGGCAGGTAAGCAGGCAGACCAGCCAATCTCAATTTCGCAAACACATTGAGGCACAGGGTGATAAACTACTTCCCCAAGAGCTCAGGGCTGCTGAGTGGCAGAGCTGAGAAGAGGACCCGGGTCTGTCTCCCCCTAAATATATTACAAGTCTGAAGACGAACAGGAAACCTTTTAAGAATCCTTGTTAGTCATGGCCCTGACCTGCCTCAGTCCCATCCAAGTTTTCATTCATTAAGAAAGAGCCTGTGAAACTTGGAGCCACTCATGAAGCTGAGAACACTCAAGGGCAACCATATCCACCCACAGGGCTTCTCAGTACCCAGAATCAACCTGGCTCCTACCCAGAGAAGCTGCACGATTGAAAGGAAATGTGTCCGTTCCCTCTGTGAGTTTCCACACATGACTCAACCCCCTGCCGCCCCCTCTTCAGCAGCATGTTTTCGCTTTCCCTAAATTCATTTCCAATGAAAAAATCTGGAAATTATCTCATAATTTAGAAGATCAGCATGGCGGGGAGGGGCATTCCTGAATAGAACATTCCTGCCTACTCTGTACTGGTCCCAGAAAAGCAGAGATGGCAAGGTGGGATCCCTACCCTGAGGGAGCTCTCAACAAAGGTGAGGAGGCAGACCAGGCACAGACGTTGACACAAGGTGACCTCCCAACATAGGGCAGAAACACAGAGAGGCAAGTGTTCTGGGGATTAGCTGGGCTGCCCGACAAGGGTAATATTCAAACCAAATTCTAAAGGACTGGGAGGAGACAAAGTAGGGGAAAGGTTGGGAATAGAGGGGTAGGAAACACAGGTGAAGATACAGGCAGGAACACGCAGCCCAGGGAATGATAAAGAGCTCACTATGGTGAGAGCAGAGGGCATACAAGACAGAGAAATGAGGGGTGATTCTTCTTTAGCTTTTATTACAGAAAATTTTAGACATATACAAAAGAAAAAAAAAACTACTATAATGAATGTTCCCCAGCCCCAACAATCAGAAAGCCAGGGCCAATCTTGTTCCCTACCCACTTCCTCAGCTTCTGCTCTGTTTGGAAATAATTCCAGACATCATATTATTTCAACTGTACCCATCCCATTGTGTAAAGAGATGATTTCTCAATGTGAGAACTCCCTGAGGCCAACCCTGCATGTATAGATATGTGAACAGAGGCCCAGAGCAGGACACTTGCCTGTGGACAGAGCCAGAAAGCAGGAGAGCCAAGGCTAGAGCAAGGTCTCTATCCTAGAGTTGGCTCTCCTCACCACACTTGCCGGCAGCAAATCATTTCAGCAATTCTGCAGAGATAGGGAGACTTATTTGAGTCCCAGGGTTCTGTCACTTGACATCTGTGTGACTTTGAACAAGTCACTTACCCTATCTTAGTCTTCATGACCTTATAGAAAACAGGGATAGCATTATTATCACTTCACAGAATGGCTGTGAGGATCATTTGAGATAATACACATGGAAGCATTTTCTAAATATACAATATAGTATTTTTAAAACCTGAGTAATCATATTTTAATCATAATTTTGTTGCCAAAAATCAGACAATTCTTGACAATTCTTGATAGAAAATAGGTACATCTGACTATTAAATAGGGCAATCACCATCTAAGCTTTATAAGCTCCATAAGCAACCTGGCAGGACTTTGCTGCCTTAGAGATCACCAGCACTGACGGAAGGGTGTGTGTGTGCGCGCGCGCGTGTGTGTGTACTTACACATGTGATGTCCAGACAGAAAGAAACCCTTACCTGTCTGATTCCTGCAGAGACTTGACCAGATGGGTATAGATGTCCTGCTCTTTCTTTAAGACCTGAATCAGCTCTTCATAGTCTGATGATTGTTTCTTTTCCTGGAAATGACAATGAGCATGTGACATTAAGGGAAGAATTTTGAGAGTACATCCTTATATTATGCAAACAGATGTAGCTAGTCCCAGATTTTAAAACCAAACGAAGGTGAGGCCCTGTGCCTACCTCTGGCTCAGGCCACAGTCAGAGAGCACCACCTTTAGGAGAAGTGGGGAATGACCACCCATCACTCACCCCAGAACAAAGCGGAGAGCTGAGCTTCCAACAGCTGCTAGGAAGACGCATCAGTTACAGGATTAGCCCATTGAGAGACTGTCACCCCTCAGAGGTGCTGGTCATCATTTTTACAACACTACAAAAAAATGTCTTTCCAAACTCACTGTTGCTCCAAAGAGAAATTCACAAACCAAAACCTGGCAAGTACTGGGGACCAGGGACTTAAGAGTCACATACAAGAGGTCAACTGAGGCATTCTTGGGAGGCATCCAGAACAGCATGATGATGAAGAGACCTGAGTTGGATCTCTGCCACTTACTAGAGGTATGATCTTGGGTAAGTAGCTTAACAAACCTCTATGAGCTTCGATCTCCTCATTTATGAAATAGGGATGTCATTTTGTGAATTCACATTCACAAATGTGGAATGTTTTAATGTTCAAAATTTGATTCTGCCACTTACCAGTTTTGCAACTCTGGAAAGTTACTTACTGGGAGCCTCGGTATTCTCACCTGTAAAAATGGTGGACAAGTGCCACCACCTTATGGAGCTATGGAGCAGATAAAAGATAACCTGTGTACTGTAAAAAACCAGAAATACCTGGAGAAATGGCTGATTCCCATATCAGGAAAAGGAAAATCAGAAACAATAAACGATATGTGTATAGCATTTTATTGTGCCAGAAAATGAGGAAGTGCTTATAGAACAGTGGTTGCCAGAGGCTGGAGGGATGAGGATATGGGAAACGTTGGTCCTTAAAGGAAACAAAATTTTAGTTATACAAGATGAATAAAGTCTGGAGATGTAAGGTACAGCATGATGACTATACGTAATAATACCCTGGCCAGGAACAGTGGCTCACACCTATAATCCCAGCACTGTAGGAGGCCAAGATGGGAGAATCACTTGAGGCCAGGAGTTCAACACCAGCCTGGGTAACATAGCAAGACCCCATCTCTACAAAAAAGTAAAAAATAAAAACATTCGCTGCGTATGGTGGCATGCACCTATAGTCCCAGCTACTTGGGAAGCTAAGGCAGGAGGATCCCTTGAGCCCAGAAGTTTGAGGCTGCAATGAGCTAGGATCATGCCACTGCACTGAAGCCTGGGCAACAGAGCAAGACCCTGAAATAACAAACAAACAAAAAATACTGTATTTTTTACTGGAAATGTACCAAGAGCATAGATCTTAAGTTTCTTCATCACACACACAAAAAGGTAACAATGTGAGATGATAGATATGCCAATTAACTTGATTATGGTGATCATTTCATAATGTATATGTATATCAAAACATCTAGTATACCTTATATATATCCAATTTTAATTTGTCAATTACAACTCAAAGCTGAAAAAAAAATTTTTAAGAAATGCTTAAATAATGATGGAATGCTGTCAAAGGACACACAGCCAGTTTGGAAAGGCTTCCACAAGCCAAATCTGGTATGATTTGAGCACTGAAATAAATAATGAGAGTAACGGTTTATACCCCACTGATGGTAATAGATTATAACCCACCAAATAAAATAGAAATTCATAAATCCATACTGATATGAATGGGAAGGAAAAAGAGCAGGCTTTCCTTTATAGAAAAATGATGAATAATAAATGTAGAAAGAATGATGGAATTAGAAAAATCACCCTTTGCCAACTATCACAGTAATAAATAATTCAGCCAAGAAACATAAAAGAATGCTAAAACTAGTAGGTAAAAGTTTGAAGATCAAGATATTTACACAGACTCAAAACACTTCTCCTGAAATACTTATTAAATACAAAGAGAAAAAAGCATAACTAGACAGTCAAGACACCTGGCCGACACTATCTTCATAAAGTTATCAAAGTTAGCATAGCCAGTAATGAGACAAATCCAATTGTGTATCACCAGACAGGACACAATGAGGAGACACAGCATCACTACCATGATATTCCTGCCAAAGATGCATAAACTCAATCTAATCAGCAAAAACCACACCAGACAAACAACCCATACTGAAGGGACATTCTGTAACATAACTGGCCTGAGCACTTCAAAAGTGTCAAAGTTATGAAAGTCAAGGGAAGATTTTGGAACTGTTCCAAACTAAAGACTAAAGTATCAAGACTATTAAATGCCAGGCATTTCTTAAAATCCTGAAAAGGATCCTTTTGCTGCAAAGGATGTTATTGACACAACTGATGAAATGTGAACAAGTCTGAGGATTAGAAGGTAGTGATGGAGAAAATTAGTCCAGGTTAATTTCCTGGTGGTAGTGGCTGGGCTGAGGTTATACAGGAGAATGTTCCTGTTTATAAGAAATACACACTAGCATATTCAGAGGGGCAAGTCCTCACATTGGCAACTTTCTCTCAGAAGGCTCAGAAAAAATACAATCCTTTATTTTTGTACTTTTCTACAAATCTAAAACTATTTCAAAATAAGAAAAAATGCTCAATTAAAGTTAATGCGTACAGAATACCTAACACAGGGCCTAGCACCAACTATGTGCTCTCTAAATGCTGGAGGGAGATGTTCAGTTAGTGAAGAAATTGGGGCCGCAAACAGCCTTTGTAGTTCTCATTGACTCATGTTTTCTCCTAAAGCTAAGATACCACCTACAACAGGGGTTTTCAACCTGATTGAAATTTACAGGCTGAAGGAATATGAGCAGAGGGAAAAAAAATTAAACCTCTATTTCCACTAACGTCTAACTGAAATTTAGCATTACCTTCTATTATGAATTGAAGAAACATTGCTATTCCTACAAACCATAGTAATACTAGTGGTATTACCTTGACTTTGTCATCAAAAGAAATAGTTATTTTGAATATGTTGCAGATATCTCAAAATATTCATTTTTATCACTGCTTTATAACTATGGTAGTTACTAACACTCACCACATCTTACTATTTAACTTATTAATAAAGAAGCACCATTCCCACAGCATAACTTTTTTATATTTTGATAACTTAATTTCAAAATATTTGGTTTCCTTTAGAATCCTACACATATATTTTATGCATTTAAACATTTTTTCAAGATAGGGGTCTCTGGCTTCAGTAGACTGCCAAAAGGATGCAGAGGGCAAAAAAAGGTGAAGAACCCCTGATCTAGGGGAATACTGCTATGCTTCCAAGCCTGACAAAACAAGGCCAAGGCACCACCTGCCAATTAAAGCTTTTAAATGCTAAACCACCAGTTTGGTCATGGTAAGTCAGTCATCCAGACTGCTGGAAATGTCAGGCCCTTTTGTAAATCATGCCACATGTCAACAGCACAAGGAGTTCCCAAATGCCATTTGTACATAACAACAGTATCACATAGGATGCTCTCGGCTCCCACCTGCACAAAAACACATGTGCAGCCAGAGGACCTCAGAGAAGAGTAGGTAGGATTTAAAGAGGACATCAAGACCAAGGAGGCTCTCCAGGCCCAGTATGTCAGCCACCAAGCTAAGGGCATTCCAGGCATTTTCTTTTTGTCCCCTCCACCCCTTTTTTTTTTTTGAGATGAAGTCTTGCTCTGTCACCAGGCTGGAGTGCAGTGGCACAATCTCGGCTCTCTGCAACCTGTGACTCCCTGGTTCAAGCGATTCTCCTGCCTCAGCCTCCCAAATAGCTAGGATTACAGGCACGTCCCACCATGCCCAGCTAATTTTTGTATTTTTTTAGTAGAGATAAGAGTTTCACCATGTTGGCCAGGATGGTCTCAATCTCCTGACCTTGCGATCCGCCCACCTTGGCCTACCAAAGTGCTGGTATTACAGGCGTGAGCCACTGCGCCCAACCTCAAGGCAATTTCTTATTTAATCTTCATAACGACCCAATGTGCTTATGTGTTACTATGCTCCCCATTTTAGAGATGAGGAAACTGTGGCACAGAAGTTCAAGATGGTGAGGCCAGGTCGGTGGGCTTCGAGGCCCATGCTCTTTAGCCCACTCATCACTGCCCCATAATAGATGCCTTAAACATAGCGTACCTGGGTGCTTGGCAAGGGTAACATCATCACTGTCAGCCATATAAAGGCCAGCCAAAGAAAGTAAGAAAAGCCAGTGACAAAATAAGAAGATCTATTGTTTCTTGAGCACCTAACATGAGGGGCAGTGATGATTAAGTGTTTGTGACTTTAAGAACTGTGCAACCTTGAACAAGTTACTCAACCTCTCTGTATGTCAATATTCTTAACTCTGAGTAGAGGTAATAATTCTACCTATGTCCTGGAGTGTTAAAGAGATTAAATGAGTTAATCCAGACAAAGTTCTCAGAATGATGCCTGGCTTGAAGCAAACACTTGACAAATGTCAGCTGTTACTATTATTCTTATGCTCCCAAGTGCTATACTAGGTACCGACATATTATCTCTAGTTGCCACAGCATTCCAGGGAACTTCCCATTTTTTCAGATGATGAAACTGACTCTGGGAGCAGAAGTAACTTGTTTGAGTCCACTCAGCTGGTAACTGGTAAAGGGAGCATTTGTGCTTAAGTATGTAATTTCAAAGCCAACCAAAAAAGGTTAGGGACAAGAAAAAACAATAAATATGGATTTCTGATAGATGGCACAGAGACTCCAGGAATGTATGCATGTGGGACCCAGTTTCTTAACAGGACCTCTGCAGGCTGGCTCCTAGTCCTAGAGGAGGACAGCCCACTGCCACGCCAGGGCCTGAATATCAGCTCAGGCTCTTTTCTTCTTTCTGGCAGCTATTCCAAAGCTTCCTCAGAATTTTCAGGCCACCACTCTCCTCAGCTCCTGCCCTCTTCCCTTCCTCCTGCCCTTGCATCTCAGTGGAACTGGGAAATCCCTCCATCGGAGCCCCAGGGGGAATGTCCATCCCCCCGAGACCCAGTGCCATCATTTACCACTCTCCAGGACACCTTACAGGATCTGCTCAGGCCAAACCTCATCAGAAAGCCCTTCCTTGACTGACTAAGATGCCCTCCTCCAGCCCCCAGAGCTGGCGCACCAACCACCTGTCTACAGGGCTGAGGGATCCTGGCAAGCAGCAGTGTCCTAAGCCAGGCACAGTGTCTGGCACAAATCAAACGCTGCCACAAATACTTGCTGAACTGATGATTAAGTAGGTAAGAGGGGAACCCAGAGACCAATATGAATCTTAAGAGCAGAGATTCCTGGGGATATTTTGCATAATGGAAGTCAGAGTGAGTCAACGTCTTCCTAGAAGCAAATTGCTTACTCATGTTAAATAAATGAACTCTTCAAAGCCATTTGGGTCCCATTTCATCAATCACCTATTCCCCTGCATTGAATCATGCCCCATTAGAATGAAGTCATTTGGCTCCCTCAGCAGAGCTGACAAACCAGTAGTTTCTCCTCCACACACAGGCAGGCGGCCAGGCGGCCAGGCTGCCCAGAGGGGAGTCATGAGAAGCACCTGCTCAGCAGGAGCAACCAACTCTCACCCTCCCCTCTCCACTCAGCCCCTCCAAACAAGGAGCAACCCAGACAGGAGGCCTCTCAGCACAGAGAAGACTCATCACTGCCACACATCGGCTGTGTGTCTGGCTCTGTGATGTGTTCTCCACGGCCCCTGGAATGACCACCCCGCTTATCGCATTCCCCTGCCTCACCTGAGAACTATTCCTAAAACACAGGGGTGAGTCCCAGGAAGACTTCTCTCCTTTGTGAGCCAGGCCTGGGCCCGCTTGCTAAACCAGTACAATTCTCTCCCAGGAAGTGAGAAATTGAAACCAAAACGTGAGACAGCTGGGAGTCTCTGGGCCTGTGTCATTTCAACGACAGATCCCTAAAGTATGGGACTTCTGCTGTCAAGGTCCATGGTGCTGCCCCAGTTTCACCCTCCCCAAAGTGTGGCTGCTCAAGTCTTGCCTGGCATCTGTGAGAGCCTCAAGTCTGCTTCCAATCAATATTCCCTTTCATGGTGGCCCTGCTCAGACCATCCAGTGTGGGGTTCTGTGGCTTGCAACCAAAAGAACCTTAACTAATCTACTTCCATTATTTCTAATCCTCTCAAAAGGCAGGCATGTAACTGCCCACTTCACAGATGAGGAAAGTGAGTTTCAGAGGCATTACGTGAGTTGCCCAAGTCACAGAGCCAGTGAGTAGCAGGACTGGCATTCTGACACCAAAGCTAGGCATTTTCTACTTTACCACAGTTTCCTTAATGACTTGAAGGAAACACATGTAATGTGCAGATCACATCTAAAGAGGCAGCAGACACATAATAAGAAAGCTTAATGGATCACTTCTTGGTAATCAAGGCAATTTAGAGGCCTGGTAGATAGATGGTGTCTATTTCAGGAGCTATGTCACAGCCCTGCAACAAAGACATTAATTTTAATACTCGGAAAATTCAGCAGCAATGTCCCAACCATGTCGATAACCAAGCTATAAATCTCTGGCTGCAGTAAGTTAAATATGGTCAGTGTGTTTTACTCTCTATTCTTCAATTCCCTAGTCATCTAGCATTAATTCTCAGGATCACACAATAATAAGAAGGAAAACAGACTGCCCAGAGTCTACGGAGACATGATCATAGCCTCAAGTTCTTTCTGGAAATGGGCACGGGATAAATTCTAAACCAACACAAAATAGCCAAGGACAGAGCAGAAGAAATTCACATTTTCTACAAAGAAAGAACTACAATCTGAAAAGCATACCTTTCTTGAGGTGGGGGGATTGGGGCGGTACGACCGCAAGGCTGCAACAATTGGGATTTCCTAAAGTGACACCAGAAATGTACAATTCTTAAGTGATCACTTACAATTCTTTTGTTGCTGTTAACTTTGTTTTTTTTTTTTAAAGAAACTGGGTCTCAGCCAGGCGCGGTGGCTCATGTCTGTAATCCCAGAACTTTAGGAGGCTGAGGCAGATAGATCACTTGAGGTCAGGAGTTTGAGACCAGCCTGCCCAATGTGGTGAAACCCTGTCTCTCCCAAAAGTACAAAAAAATTAGCCAGGCATGGTGGCACATGCCTATAATCCTAGATACTTGGGAGGCTGAGGTAGGAGAATCACTTGAACCCAGGAGACAGACGTTGCAGTAAGCCAAGATTGTGCAACTGCACTCCAGCCTGGGTAACAGAGCAAGACTCTGTCTCAAAAAATATAAAAATAAAGAGACTGGGGCTCACTCTGTAACCCAGGCTGGAGTGCAGTGGCACGATCATAGCTCACTGCAGCCTTGAACTCCTGGACTCAAGCAATCCTCTTGCCTCAGCTTCCTGAGTAGCTGGGACTACAGGTGTGCACCACTGTGCCAACTTAATTCTTGTATTTTTTTATTTTTTTTTTTTTGTAGATGCTGGGGTCTTACTATGCTGCTCAGACTAGTCTCCAACTCCTGGCCTCAAGCAATCCTCCTGTCTCAGCCTCCCAAGGTGCTAGCATTACAGATATGAGCTATGATGGCTGGCCAGTAACTCTCTATCTACAATTTGCAATTCATTTTGCAGAACACAATTAAAGCCTTTGCTAAAATATGTAGGTATCTGATACAGTAATTTAAATATCACCAGGATCTGAATATCACCAAAACGTCCAGGCAGTAACTTTATATTTGTTATTTGTGGTCATATGAAGTACAGACATCACCTACCACAAAAAAACTAAAAACAAAATGATAAAACTAGTGAAATTAAATTTTAAAATACCCAACCTGTCCAATAAATTTATAAACATTTTGTTCAACATTTAGATACTTTTTACATGACTAAAAATGTGATTGAAAATAGCATTTTAGTTTAACTAACTAAATATATTCAAAGTAATGAAGATATTTCCTTCTAAAATAACCTGATGAGCTGCTATCTTGGTATGAAACAGACTATGCCTTATTACAGGTTAATGTGATCACATCTTAGCCAAGTAAAGTTGGTCAAAATCAAATTAACTAAATGCTAATTAGAATCACAAACTATTAACCCTCTGAGATTTAGTTATCAGACTTGCCCCAGGTTACATAAGTGAAATGACAGAGTCGAGAGAGAGAAATCCAGGCCTCCAGATTGCTAGCTCAGCCCAAGGGCTCTATGAGTCCATGGTGACACTCTCAAGAGAAAGAGCAAAATGCAAATACACAAATGGTCAGAATTAAGAAACAGCTCCAACCGCTCAGCCAATGATAGCCCCAGGACAAGCTCTGATACTGAGCAGATACACAGCACAATGGCTAGTATTGGTTGCTAAAATACTGAAATACTTCCACACCAATTGCAAAATAAACCCTGGTCCATCCATTCCAACCATTCTAGCTGCCCTGGCCCCCCGCTAGGGACCTCACCATGAGGTCCCTAGTACTTTTTAAACTACACGGTTGATGCCTGGCACGGGATCAGGCCTCCAGGTCTCCAGCCTTAGTGCCTGAGCCTTTTCTGAAGGCTGATGCCCATGCTGCACCAGTTGTTAATTCTTTTGAGAATCACCCTTCACAAAACCGCAAGTCACGATCAGAGCCACTCATCAGAAAACTAATTTGCGTAAGAGTTCTCCATCTTCCAAATGTATGAACTTAATTAAAGCCAGGTTTTTCTTTAAAAAAAAACCTAGCCTACAGTTAATTCTTTTCCTTTCCCGTATCCGACTGCCTGGTTGTATTATTCATTCATTCACTAAACAAATATTTACAGAGCCAGGCAACAGGCCAAACACTGGGATTCGGAACATGTGCCAGTTCCCTACCCCAGAAGTGCCTGCCCATGGTGCTGTACAGGAGCCCAGGTGAGGGGAAGCAGAAAAGTGGATCCTATAACTCCAACGCACAGAGTAAGTGCCATGATGGAGGAGTGTGTAAAGTGCTGTGAACCAGATGAAGAGGGTACCTCACTACTAAGTAGGGTCAGGAAAGGCTCCACAGAGAAGGCGACATTAGGATGGCACTTGCAGAGATGTGCAGGAGTTAGCATGTAAACAAGGAAGGAAAAATCATTCCAGGCAGATGGTACTACACATGCAAAGGCACAGAGAGGTACAAACATGGTGTTTTTAGGAATCTATAAGAAATCCGCTATTGCTGAAGAAGAAAGAAAATGAGATCGGAAAGATGATTTGGGGCCAGAGAAGGAAGAGCCTGCTGTGTCATTTTTTGTATGAATTTAAACAGGAAACTTACGAAACACTTGTTATTACACAGTTCTTAAGAGGTAAGCCCTGATAGAGCATACGAGGCGCCTGGCTTAACAAGCTGTGGTTTCTCAGTTTGCTGTGTAGTGCAAATACTCACATTCAGCTGAAGGATATTAATCTGTAACATGGTAAGACAAGAACTCCTCCTCCTACCTGTTGTAGACTCAATTATCAGCAAGAAGGCATTTGAGGATCTCTAGATTAAAGGAGCTATCAAATATGTTTCAGAAAATTCTATAAATCCATTCCCATGTGAATGTCCCATTTCAGTCAAGCTTACCTTGGAGCAGATGGTTTTGCTGCCTGGTGACTGTTGAGAAGAGCACGTTCCTGTTATTAAGCCTTCACTCCTGAGCTGAAGATCCTCTGCAGCCATTAAATAGCAGTTCTGCTGTATTACTTCCAAATCTTTTTCATTGAATTTCTAATGAAATGAAACAAATTATAAGGAAGTTGTCATCAAGAAAAAAATACTAAGAAACTGTCCCAAACTCCTTAAGGAAAAATATTTTATTTTTTCACAATGTCCCCTACATAATTTTCATCATTCCAAAATACTAGGCAATAACAAAACTGTCATGCAACTCCATCTCTATGTTACTACAACTTGGAAAATAGCAGCATGCCAGCAAGACAGAACTAAGGACAGTGGCAGTCACTACAAACTGTCCTCGCTCACCACCACTGTGACAACCTTCCAGTGGGTGTAGAGGACAAAGCCAGGCTCTGACCTGACAGACCTGGTTCCAAACCTGGGTCCATCCTGCTCAGGATGTGATCTGTTTCCAATCCTGTGGGCTTATGGGGATGATTAGAAGACCTATACATCAAAACCCAACAAAGTCTTAGTCTCTCTTGAAATGCTCCAAATTTGACAAAACTTGAACTGTCCATATTGAAAAGGAGATCTGATTTCTAGGAAGAAAAAAACCAAGACTGCAAATATTGCTTTAGGGTCTCATCACATATGAAAGGGTCCTTCATGATCACACACAATACGATTCCACTGACTGAACCCTCAGAAGATTAACATCCAACAATACAACAGGACCGGAGACCACATCTCTGGTCTTCTGCATGGAATCTATTCCTAACCATTTAAAATCCTGGTTAACTCCTGAACTAGGATTCTGTCCACTCTCTGTCAAAAATAAAGGGTAGAAACCACATCTTATTCCTAAGCACCTAGCAGAATTAATTTATCTATTCAAACTTTTATAAGAAATTCAGTGAACACAAACAAAAACAGTAGAAGCAATTTTTTATAAAAACCCACTGAACTGTAATAGAACTAGGAATCGAATAACCAATACTGACTTTCTAGAATTGTCACAGTTGTGCTTAATACACAACTGTGTATTAAGTTGTGCTTAAATTACACTATTCATTTTCATTTTTCTAAAGTCCAATTATAGATATATACAGTTTAACAGTCAAATAGTACTACAAGGCTTAAATGGAAAATTAGTATCCTCTCTCTCTCCTCTTCTCTCACCTCCCAAATCCCACTCCCAAAGAGAAACAAACTTCAAACTCTTTAGCTATTTCTTCTGCTATATACCTCCATGTTTCTATATCACATTCTTATTCGTATATTTCTTGGTTTCTTAAGTTTAGATTGTATCTATTGGCTCCTGCCATAGAAGTTTAAGGATGCAGCTCTTACATCCTTTGTCCCTCAACCCTTTTCCTAATACTTACATCCCAATTTTAGTTAAATCAATAGTCTGCATTTACATTATAGCCAGCAAATACTGCTCATGACTTAGCCATACGGTGTTCTGTGATCACACATAAAAAAATTGACCATTTGCATTTTACTTCCATGGAGAAATTCCAACTGAAGCCCTCTTCAAGAGCTCAAATCTGGGATTTCTACATAAGCAGCTCAGCTCTCATCCCAGGACTCCCCTTCACCACATGCCAGGTGAATTCCCTACTTTCTGGAGCCCGTGTCTCTCTCTTTTGGTTATTCCCTCCCATTTGGTTATTCCTTTATACATGTGGAATCATCCACCAAGAGCTTTCCGCAAAAGAGTACACAGGAGGCAGATGACTGTAGGCACCAAATGTCTGAAAATGCCTTTATTCTGCCCTCACACTTGCTGACAGCTTGGCTGAGTACAGAATGCTGGATTGGAAATCACTTTTCCTCAAAATCTGAAAGCATTGCTCTTCCATCTTCTGGTTTCCAATGTTGCTGCTGAGAATTCTGATGTCATTCCAAGTGTGGGTTCTTTGTATGTGACCTGTATTTTCCTCTCTGTTGAAGCCTTTCAGGTCCTCTCTTTATCCGTGTGCTCTGAAATTTCAAAATGACACACCACGGGGTATGGGTCTTTTTTCATTCTTTGTGCTAGAAACACAGCAGGCCCTTTCAATGTAGAAATAGCTGTCCTTCCATTCTGGGGAATTTTCTCCTATTACTTTGAAAATTTCCTTCCCTCTGTTTTGCCTGTTCTGTCTTTCTGGAACTCCTATTAGTCATATTTTGGACCTCTTGTATCAAGCCTCTAGTTTTCTTATCTTTTCTCTCCCATTTTCACATCTGTTTATTTGTTTAGTTCTATTTTCTAGAAGACTTACTTAACTTTATCTTCCAACTTTTCTAACTCTTTAACTTTTTTATATCTGCAATCATACTTTCAATTACCAATAGGTCATTCTTCTTTTCCAAATACCTTTTTTGTCAGAGCCTTCTCTAAAGATGTTACGGCCCTGAATTTTTGGATTTTTAAAGCTGTCTTGTTTTCTCCTCCTTGCATGTTTCTATTTCCTTTACCTACCTCTGTCCTGTTTGGCCTCTGTCTTTCCTCTTTTTCTTTTTTTTTAGATGGAGTTTCGCTCTTGCTGCCCAGGCTGGAGTGCAATGGCCAATGGCACGATCTCCGCTCACCGCAACCTCTGCCTCCTGGGTTTAAGCAGTTCTCCTGCCTCAGCCTCCTGAGCAGCTGGTATTACAGGCATGTACCACCATGCCCAGCTAATTTTGTACTTTTAGTAGAGATGGGGTTTCTCCATGTTGGTCAGGTTGGTCTCAAACTTCCAATCTCAGGTGATCTGCCCGCCTTGGCCTCCCAAAGTGCTGGAATTATAGGCATGAGCCACCATGGCCAGCCGTCTTTCCTTTTTTTGTTGTTGTTTCTTTTTTTTTTTTTTTCCTATTTTTTTTTAAATTTTCTTTTATTATTATTTTTATTCGTCTTTCCTCTTAAATTCTTTTCTCCTATTTGATAAACTCAGGCCATCCATCTACTTTTAGGGGTTAAAAGTGCTCAGCAGCAGCTCTAGGAGTGTGGAAAGGACCCATCAAAGGTGGCCTCACAGTGAGATGCACAGGTGGGGGCGCAGGTATTTTGCTGGAGGAGCCCCAACTTTCAGCATCTTTCAGTTGTTTCTCCCCTCCCAGGCATCTCATTGCTGGGCATGTACACTTCCACTCCCTCCCTGTTTTCACTTAAGTGGTCACTCCTGCTTTCAGTTACATCTGGTGGCCCAATGGCCACAGCTTCTCTGGTTTAAGGTCTCCAGAGGTCTCCTGCTGGTGAGGGGTGGGTCACCTATAACTGCTTAGAATTCCAGCCAATCTCCCGTTTTTAAAGGTACCAGGTATATCCAATGCATGCTATGCCCTTCTGGGGTTCTGTAGCATAAACCAGTTTGCTTCTTGTTGGCTTTTTGTCCCAAAGGCATGTCGCTGCATGGAGAAAGCCGAATCCTATGCCCCTAACACTTGCCCATCCACTTAGCCAATTTTTTTTTCTTTTTTTTTTTAACCTCTTTTGTCTACAAGCCACACTTATCGAAAATTCTGTTGACAATTCACACTTGCTATTATATCTGCTTCCATTCTCCTATTAGTCCCTGTGGGTTTATACCTTTTTATTCTTTCACTGTTATTTTAATGAGGTTTCTGGAGAAAGCAGAATTAAATGCCTATATTTACTCCATCATGTTATCTGTAAGTCTGAGTGAATCTCAAAAGTTCACTATATGATCAAACAAGAAGGGTACTCCTAAAGAAAAAGGAACAGTTAGAGGAAACGGACAGAGGAGTGAAAGGGCATGTTATAAATAAGCAACAGGAAGTATTTGCAGTAGAAGAACCTCAGTGAAGTGCGTTGACCACTAGGGCAAAACAAACCAGAGCCTGAATCCAAGCTCTGCTATTTAATAGTCATATGACCCAGGATATGTTCTTCCCTTCTCTGAGTTCCCGTTTCACCACACTTACTTCCCTGGTGGCTGAAGCCCAAATGACATAACGAAAGCTCTAGAGTGCTCTTAAACATAGCAATGATGACTATAATCATAAATATTTCTGCAAAAGAATTGTTTTGAAAAAAAAAATCAACCCATGCCAAATTTAAAAATCTACATACAAAAGTGACAGTACCTGAAGCAACAAGTCCTTTTGATTGGTACTTTCTGTTAGATGTTTGATCACTTGCTCTTGACTGTGCAATTTTTTATTGCTTTCACTCAGAAGACTCGTGTAACGATTTTCCATTGCCTTCTCTCTTTCATTCACTTCATTGCGTAATTTTTCAACTTCATTTCTAAGGTCCTACCAGAAGAAAATAAAAAAATGGAATTTACTTGACAAAAATTTTAATCTGTGTTTGACTTGCTAAATTACTGCTACAAGAGAGCAAGATAATAGACGTATTTAAGGGAGTATACAAGTTGTACTTCTCACAAAATCTTACAAAAACCACTATAAGAAAAATCTGAAATTTGGCAAAAGATTTATGCATATTTATCGCAATATTACATAAAATGGTGAAAAACCAGAAACTAGATAGTAATTTCAACAACAGAGAAATAATTATAAAGAGTACAGTATTTTTAAACACACACACAATTATGAGTCAAAACAACCAGATTATCAAACTATACAGATAATAAGATGCTCATTATTTTCTAAATGTTTATACAAATGTCCTAAGGCTATGAGGTAACACATCAAAATAACAACAGTACATATAAGTAGAGGAATTATGGGTAATTTTCATTTATTTTTACTTATTTTTCTAAGTTTCCACAATTTCTAAATAATCCTGTGTTATCTTCACAATCAGCAAAAAAACTGTCTTAATACCATTTACAAAGAATTCATAATGATATGAAAAAATGTTCATGTTATTTCCATGTTATAGAAAAAGACAAGAAAAAACCATATACAGAATGACTGTGACTACTCTTAAATATGTATTATTTGTAATACTGAAGCACTATTCATAACAGCAAAAGGCTGTAAACAATCCAAATGTCCACCAATAGAGGAATAAACTATGGTACATTCTCACAATGGAGCACTCTTAAGCTATAAAGGAAAAGGAATGAGAACTCTCTCTATATAAATATACTGTCCTAAAGTAATCTTCTGAATATTTTTTTAAGTGTGTATGGCAGCAGCAGAGACCCAGGAGAAATAAGTATGGGGAGCATACTGCCATTTATTTAACCATAAAACAAATTAAATGACTGCCTATAAGGTATAAGAGAGAAAAAGATAGAAGGGACAAAGATAGAGAGTAGAACTCATTTTACAGATGTGATGTTGCAATAATTTAAATGTTTATACAATTATCTTAAAAATAAAATAAAAATCCCTTAAAACTGAATGAAGAGCAAACAAACAAATGAGTCTAACTTTGTAACCAGTTGACTGATTAACCAAACAGAGAGAAATTATTTCAATAACACTGAAACAGAATAATTTGCACATCCCTAGTCAGATATTTCACTAAGTACAAAAGAGGCTGCAAAAAATCTTAAACTGTTTTTAGTAATCATGTTAAAAGCAATGTATTTGTAATGTTATTCCAAAACTGTGTGAGTATATATAACATATATATTTATTAAACAATTATTAATGTCATAAAAACCAAACTTTAAGGAGAAAAGAAATACAAATACAAAAGAAGTGAAAACTTGTCATTCTGTCATTCGCAATTTGAATTTGAAATATCAATTATCAGTAAGAACTTCTATTTTCCGTTGTTTCCTTTCTTCTCCTAAAAACAGAATTGATGTCCTCCCTAGTACCCAGACTACAGTCTCTAAATACGTTTTCCTACAAAAAAGAACAGGGTTCTTTAAAGCAGTGGTTCCAAAACACAATCCCTAGAACAGCATAATCAGTATCACCTGCACATATGCAACTATATTGCTGGTTCTGAGGATGGAAAGATGACTCAGACCTGGAAATCAGGTAGGCTCTAGGAGCTGGGAAAGGCAAGGAACCAACTCTCCTCTAAAGCATTCAGGAGGAATGCAGCCCTGTCAACACCTTGATTTTATTCCAGTGCAACCCGTTTCCAACTTCTGACTTCTAGAATTGCAAGATATAGATTTGTATTGATAAGCCACCAAGTTTGTGGTAATTTGTTCCAGCAGCAATAAAACGCTAATACAGTCATCTTTGGAGGATTCTAAAGAACTTGTTTTGACTTTCCTGTACAAACTGCACCTCAGAGTAACTAAACAAGTGATGAAAAACCGAGTTTCTCTTTATAGACGTATTCAGCTATAAAAGGAATAATGAAATTAAATTATCGCCATTTGCAAATGATCAGTAGCTAGTAACATCACAAAAAGAGAGACTATCAAATATTTGAAAGTACAAATGACCATTTATAATGTAATCTTGTCAAAAAATTTAACCTGAATTTGACCATACATCTTATCTAAACTACCACTTTACTAGAAATAGAGTCAACAGAGAAATAAGTCAAATGACATTACAGAGACAGTCAGCAAAATCCATAATGTGAAAAACTCTAAAGAACAAAAGACCCAACATATTCAACAAATAAATTACATGGGGGAAAAACAGGAGGGAGAACCTGTCTACTCATTAAACAGCAAGTAAAAAAGTTGGCCTGTAATCTCAGCACACTGGGAGAGATTATGTGTGTCTGAATTCGTGATATCTCTCTCTCTCTCTCTCTCTCTCTCTCTCTCTCTCTCTCACACACACACACACACACACACAGAGAGAGAGAGAGAGAGAGAGAGAGAGAGAGAGAATTGAACAGATATAGAAATAGAGATGTTTGTATGCATGTGTCAATACACATGCATATTTCAGCTCTGTACACTGACAAAGCCTAGAGGCAATAACACTCCAGTAGTAATGAGAATACCTATCATTCACATTTTGGTTTCTAAATATCATTTTCCAATAAAAGAAACCAGTGTTTCTTTAGAAAATACTTGATTCCAGGCTTAGAGCAGGGAAAATATAATACAAGATGAGCCCAGGATATCTTGTGCTCCTAGAAAGCAAGGAATCGCTCAAAATATGAAGGGTCATGTTGAAAAGGCACAGGAATCAATTTGAAGGTGCTCCCAGTGGCCAAATCTGAGTCAATTTGAACAATAAAATAAATGATAGTAATGGTCTATAACTTATACAGTAAAACAATATCCACAAGTCCATACTGATAGAAACAACTCTATTGAGTAACAGAAGCAATAATGTTAATATAAGTAACATGAAAATATTCTCCACTGCATAAGCTTATATCAGGCCAGAATAATCCACTGAAATTTAACAGCAAAATAATAAATAAATGCAGGAGAAGGAAGAGGACAGCTCTTCCTCATAGTAGACTTACAACTAATAAGAATAGAAGGAAAGACAGAAAAAGTAGATAACAACCAGGCAAACAACATAGTAATAACTCTTGCAGGTAAGAATCATCAATGGATGCTAGAAGTCTTGAAAGTATGATGAGAAACAGGATAGTCATATAGTCTCAAAAGATCTCCCCACAAAATTCATTATAAAGTGAATAAAATAGTGACTTTATGGTGAAGAAACTCAGAAGATTCCACTTTAACCAAATGACTAACACTAACCTCATCAATAATGAAAGACTGACATTATGTACCTCCAAATACAACACACTAAGAGCACATCACTTCCATGCTATTCTTGCCAAAAACACAAAACCTCCATCTAATCATGAGAAAACACCAGACAAGCCCAAATTTAAGAACATTTCACAAAATAACTGACCAGTACCCTTCAAACCAGTCAAGGTCATAAAAGACAAAGTCTGAGCAACTGTTCCAGATTAGCCAAGACAAAGGAGACATGACAATTCAATGTGGATCCTTTGTGAGATCCTGAACCATAAAAGGGTCACTCATGGTAAAACTGGCAGAATTCAAATAGAGTCTGTAGATTAGTTAATAGTGTTGCATCAGTGTTAATTTCCTGATACTGATAAGTATGCCACGGTTATGCAAAATGTTAACACTAGAGGATATATGAGAACTCTCTGTATTGTTTTTGCACCTTTCCTGTATGTTTAAAATTATTTCAAAAGAAAAAGGCTTTTTAAAAAAACGTATCTATGAGTGTGGTGACTCACACCTGTAATACCAACACTTTGGAAGCCCAAGGCAGGAGGATCGCTTGAGCCCAGGAGTTTGACACCAGCCTAGGCAACATAGCAAGACCCCATCTCTAAAATAAACAAACAGCGATGTGTACACTTTGTTTGGATCATGATTTGTCTTTTTTTAGAGACAAGGTCTTACTATGTTGTCCAAGTTGATCTCAAACTCCTGGGTTCAAGCAATCCTCCCATCTCAGCCTCCCAAAGTGCTAGGATTACAGGCATGAGCCACCACACCATTCCTTGAATCATGATTTAAACAAACTGTTTCAAACAATTGTTTTTAATGAGATAATCAGGGAAATCCAAACATTTATTAGTTGTTTGGTAATCTTAAGAGATTACTACCCTTTTTGATGTGAAAATGGTATTTTTTAAAGCATACTGGAATACTGATAAAACAATGTGTCTGGGAATTGCTTAAAGTAATTCAGTGTTGAAAAGGAGGAGATGAGAGGGAGAACAGAGATGACACAAGATTAGCTCTGAGTTTATGATGGCTAATGCTGGAAGACAAACACATAGGGGTTCAACGTACTATTCTCTCCTTTTGTGGGTATTTGAAATTTTCAATAATGAGCAAGGTTTTTTAAATTTAAGGTACTTATTAGAAACCTGCAAGAAGTACCAGAACACATGATTAAGGAGGATTTTTTAAATTGTCTTATTCTTTTCTCAAATTTAAAATATTTCATACTAAGCAGAGACTGCATTCATAATTGGTAAAGCAACGTTTTTTAAAATGCTTTAAAAATTGTTAATTTTTTCTTGGGCAAAAAGATGATGATGAGATTGTCTTAAACCTTTACTCCAAACAGCTGGACCAAGAACCTAGCGTGAATTATAAATGTCAGTAAATAGAAATTCAATTATGGAGAAGGAAAGAAAGAGTTTTTTATATTATTTTACAAATGATACTAAAGCAACATTAACAGAATTCTAAAGCTAAAGAATAAAAACATTCCCCCAAAATACAGTCATGGCAATATATTAAACCATTCTCAAACCGTAGGTGCTCCTTTCAGTTCTTGTCCATCTGCAGCCCTAATTTTTATACAGTTTTAAGTTTGGTTTGGACTTTACCCCATTTCACTTTACTCCATTATACTACGGCCTAGAAAGAGCAAACCGCAACTAAATAATGACATAAAAGAACAATTAAACAAAAAGAAAAGTTTAAGAGTATAAAGAAGTGTTTTAAGTACAGAGATGAGAAAGGTCTAGAGAGCTGCTGTACTGAGCTTCCAACTTGGCTCTGCTTATTATTTTAGTTTAAAAGAAAGGCAAGCCAGGTGGCAAGGCAGAGCTTAAAGTGAAAGCACATAATCTTTATGCTTAATAATTTTAATGAATATCTCTTACATCACTTAACTACTTTCTCACTGTCACCAACTGTTTGGTAGTAAAGAAAATACAACAAAGAGGCCAGGCGCAGTGGCTCACACCTGTAATTCCAGCACTTTGGGAGGCTGAGGTGGGCGGATCACCTGAGGTCGGGAGTTCGAGACCACTCTGACCAACATGGAGGAACCCCACCTCTACTAAAAACGAAAAATTAGCTGAGCGCCGTGACACATGCCTGTAATCCCAGCTACTCGGGAGGCTGAGGCAGGAGAATCGCTTGAACGCAGGAGGTGGAAGTTGCGGTGAGCCAAGATCGTGCCATTGCACTCCAGTCTGGGCAGTAAGAGCGAAACTCCACCTCAGAAAAAAAAAATTAAAAAAAGAAAAGAAAAATACAACAAAGAATAACTGTGAGCATAAAACAAGTTGTTTTTTCTAACTTCGAATTTGTTTTCTTAGGCCAAATCCCCAAAAGTAGAATTACCAGGTCAAAAGGGTAAGTATGTTTTCAGGATTCTTTCCATAAACTGACAAACTTTCTTCCAAAAAAAAAAGTGGCAAAAATGCAATCACCAAGTACGAGTTTTTGGTTTCACCACATCCTCACCAACACTGATATTTTCTTAAATGTTTGCTAATTTAATTGGTACTAAAAGGTTCTTCACAAGTCTTTGAATTTGCATCCTTTGATTGCCAATCATGCTTCTATATATTTGACTACTGTTCAAATTTCTCCTTGTGCAAATTGTCCTTGTGGGCCATGAATGAAAATAGTTTCAAGGACAGTCATAATGAAAAGCTGATCTCTCAAGAATCACCCAAGGTGTACATACACAAACATACACACAAAAGCTCATTTTCCCCCTACATTAGAAAATCTACCAGGGCAAGGTCTAGCTACCAAACTAACGCTGTTAGAGAAGAGGTTGATTATGAGGGTTCACCTTTCAAATGGACATCATTATGTTTCTGCCTTCTTGATTGTGTTTTGCTGGTCAGTGACTGCTCAGAAACAGTCCATACCACCAGTGCCAGAAGAGCAGCTGTGGCTAGAGCGTGGGTACTGAGTTGAGTAAGGTGGGCCTGGGAACTCCCCTACCTGAAAATTCCTACACCTGGGAGCTCCCACATTTGAGTTCTATTAATAATAGAAGATACTCTGTGTCAAGCACCTACCATTGTTCCAGGCAAGGTGCTAGACACTTTCATAATGACGCATTCACTCTTCGCAACATATGATGACCCACAAGGCCCCCCCAGCTAGACCCCCTTGACCTCACTCCCCTCTTTTCCTGTGGCTCTCCCCAACCAGTTCTGCTCTGGCAACCCCGGCTGTCTTCCCATTTCTCTTACACACCAGGTCAAGACTCTTAAGCCTGCTGCTCCCTCTGCCTGGAAAGTTCTCCAGGTTGCTCCCCTTACTTTCTTAAAGCATGTGCTCAACCACCATCTTCTCAGTCCAGTCCTCCCTGACCATCCACCCTATTCTCCATATTCCTTCCCTTCACCATTGTGCCCCACGGCACCTCCTAATATAGTATATAATTTACATGTATATTTTGCTTGCAGTTTTCCCACCAGAATGCAAGCTCCAAGAGGGCAGGGAGTTTTGTGTATTTTGTTCACTACTGTATCTCCAGCACCTAGAATGGTACCTGGCACATTGTAGACACTATGGCAGATTAAACATGGTGATAAATTGTTTGACTTCCCTTCCATCGAGAGGGGTGGAATCTATGTCCCCTCCTACTGAATCTGGGCAGCACAGCACCTGCTGTGACCATGAGAATACGGCAGAAGTGATGCTGTGCCAGTTTCTGTTCTTTCCAGCCAGGTACCAGACATGTGAGTGAAGAATCATGGACCCTCCAGCCCACCAAATTCACCAGCTGAAGACTATGAGTAACTTGGGCCACGTAGAGCAGAAAAGCCAGATATGCACTGCCCAAGTCCTTGGCTCACAAACTCATGAGGTATAATGAAATGATTATTGTTTTAAGATACCACATTTTGGAGTAATTTGTTATGCAGCAATAGATAACCAGGAAAGCACTCAATAAGCATCTGCTGGATGACTGAATGAATCAAGGAATGAGTTGGATGGGACTGCTACCATTCTATAAATCAGGAAACAGGCTGAGACAGGTAATTTGCCCAAGATCATAGTCACTAAGGGACAACATCTGCCTGATTCCAGATCTCTGATTCCAAATCTTCTCAGTTCACCTCCATACCACAGTTTAGATCTCTTTTGCATCACTCACTAACGCAATGATCCCAATCCACTTAATGTTTATCTAACACTCACTTTTAGAAATCTTCCCCTGGAGAGGCAGATCCAAAATGGCCAAATAGAACAGCTCTGGAGTGCAGTTCCCGGCAAGAACAATGCAGAGGGTGAGTGAACACCTCATTTCCAAACGAGTTATTACTGCCCACAGACCAGGAGATTCCTGGGCTGAAAAGCATCATGAGTTTCTGGCACAGCTGTTTCTGCCAGCACAGCGGGCAGAGCCACCCATTCAACTGAAAAAAAGGGGGCTGAAACAGAGAGCCAGGTAATCTGGCTCGGCGGGTCCCACCCACACAAAGAAAAGCAATCTGAAATGCTCTGGATTGAGAGTTTCACAGCAAGCGCAGCTGGATCCAGGACGGTCCAGCTCTGCTCGGGGAAGGGCGTCCACCACTACTGAGGGAGTCCGCCATTACTGAGGCAATCGCCATTACGGAGGCAGTCTGCCATTACTGAGGCAGTCCGCCATTACAGAGGTTGTCCGCCATTACCAAGGCAGACCACCATTACCGAGCAGTTCTAACTGTACTTCTATAAACAAAACTGCAAGTAAGTTCACACAGCAGCTGGACAGAGCCCAGCAACACCTCTGCTGGCAAACTGTGACTAGACTACCTCCTTGCTGGGAAGAGTAGCTCTGAAAAAAGGAAGCAGCACATCAGGAACTTATAATAAAGCCCCACCTTCCCAGGACAGAACACCTGGGAAAAAAGGTGGTTATGAGTTCCACTGCAGCAGACTTAAACGTACCTGCCCAGCAGCTCTGAACAGAACAACGGAGCCCACAGCTCAGCACTTGAGCTCCTATAAGGGACAGACTGTCTCCTCAAGCAGCTTCTTGACCCCCGTGTATCCAAAGAGTCATCTCATAAAGGAGAGCTCAGGCTGACATCTGGTGGGTATCCTTCTAGGACAAAGATAACAAAGGAAGAAACTGGCAGCAACCCTTAATGTTCTGCAGCAGCTGCAGGTGATCCACAGGCAAGCAGGGTCTGGAGTGGACCTCCAGCAGTCCTACACCAGAGGGGCCAGTTAGAAGGAAAACTAAAAAACAGAAAGAAATAACTCCATCATCAACAAAAAGGATGTCCACTCAGAGACCCCATCCAAAAGTCACCAACTACAAAGACCACAGGTAAATAAATCCACAAAGATGGGAACAAACCAGCACAAAAAGGATGAAAACACTCAAAACCAGAACACCTCTCCTCCTCCAATGGATCATAACTCATCACCAGCAAAGGAACAAAGTTGGATGGAGAATGAGTCTGATGAATTGACAGAAACAGGCTTCACAAGGTGGGAAATAACAAACCTCTCTAAGCTAAAAGAACATGTTCTAACCCAATGCAAAGAAACTAAGAACCTTGAAAAAAGGTTTGACGAAATGCTAACAAGAATAAAAAGCTTAGAGAAGAATATAAATGACTTAATAGAGCTGAAAAACACAACACAAGAACTTTGCGAAGCATACGCAAATATCAACAGCAGAATAGAACAGGCAGAATAAAGGGTATCAGAGACTGAAGATCAACTCAATGAAATAAAACGAGACGGCAAGATTAGAGGAAAAAAGAGTGAAAAGAAATGAACAAAGCCTCCAAGAAATAGGGGATTATGCGAAAAGACAATCTACATTTGATACATGTACCTGAATGTGATGGAGAGAATGAATCCAAACTGGAAAACACTCTTCAGGATATTATCCCCAATCTAGCAAGGCAAGCCACCATTCAAGTCCAGGAAATACAGAGAACACCACAAAGATATTCCTCAAGAAGAGCAACGCCAAGGCACATAACGTCAGGTTCACCAGGGTTGAAATGAAGGAAAAAATGCTAAGGGCCGCCAGAGAGAAAGGTCGGGCTACCAACAAAGGGAAGCCCATCAGACTCACAGCAGATCTCTCGGCAGAAACCCTACAAGCCAGAAGACAGTGGAGGCCAATATTCAATATCCTTAAAGAAAAGAACTTTCAACCTACAATTTCATATCCAGCCAAACTAAGCTTCATAAGTGAAGGAGAAATAAAATCCTTTACGAACAAGCAATTGCTCAGAGATTTCATCACCACCAGGCCTGCATTACAAAGAGCTCCTGAAAGAAGCACTAAACATAGAAAGGAACAACAAGTACCAGCCACTCCAAAAACATACCAAATGGTAAAAAGCACTGACACAATGAAGAAACTGCGTCAACTAATGGCCAAAACAACCAGCTAGCATCAAAATGGTAGCATCAAATTCACACATAACAATATTAACATTAAATGTAAATGGACTAAATGCCCAAATCAAAAGACACAGACTGGCAAATTGGATAAAAAGTCAAAACCCATTGGTATGTTGTATCCAGAAAAACCATCTCACATGCAAGGATACACATAGGCTCAAAATAAAGGGATGGAGGAAGATTTATCAAGCAAAAGGAGAGTAAAAAAAAGCAGGAGTTGCAATCCTAGTCTCTGATAAAACAGACTTTAAACCAAAAAAGATAAAGAAGGTCATTACATAATGGTAAAAGGATCAATGCAACAAGAGCTAACAATCCTAAATACATACGCATTCAATACAGGAGCACCCAGGTACATAAAGCAAGTTCTTAATGACTTACAAAGAGACTCAGACTCCCACGCAATAATAGTGGGAGACATTAACACTCCACTGTCAATATTAGACAAATCAACGAGACAGAAAATCAACAAGGATATCCATGACTTGAACTCAGATCTAGAAGCAAACCTAATAGACATCTACACAACTCTTCACCCCAAATCCACAGAATATACATTATTCTCAGCACCACATCACACCTACTCTAAAATTGACCACATAATTGGAAGTAAATCACTCCTCAGCAAATGGAAAAGAACAGAAATCATAACAACAGTCTCTCAGACCACAGTGCAATCAAATTAGAACTAACTCAGATTAAGAAGGATTAAGAAACTAACTCAGGGCAGAGAGATCCAAGATGGACGATTAACAACAGCTCAGGATTGTAGCTCCCAGTGAAAGCACAGAGAGCGAGTGGCTGCCACAATTTCAGACGAATTTCTGTGGCCCACAAACTGGGAGATTCCCGGCGGAGGAGCCACACGGGTCGCCAGCGCGACTCTTTTAGCCGGCACAGCTGTTTTGCCGGCACCCCGGCGCGGTGCAGCGCTTCTCAGTGCGGAGTATACGCGACTGGTGGTCCTTTTGAGTCGGGCTCGGCTGGTCCCATCCCCACAAGGAGAACAGCAATTGGAAGCGCTGAGGACTGAGAGTTTCACAGTAAGCACAGCTGAACCCGGGAAGGCCTAGCTCTGTGGGGAACGGGCATCTGCCAAAGGAAAACTAAGAAACAGAAAAAACTTCATCACCAACAAGCCGGACGTTCACTCAGACCCAATCTGAAAGTCGGCAATTACAAAGACTACAGGTGGATAAATCCACAAAAATGAGAAGAAACCAGTGCAAAAAGGCTGAGAACACCTCAAATCAGAATGCCTCTCCTCCTACAGGGGATCGCAGCTCCTCATCAGCAAGAGAACAAGGCATGACGGAGAATGAATGTGATGAACTGACAGAATCAGGCTTCAGAAGGTGGATAATAAGAAACTTCTGTGAGCTAAAAGAACATGTACTAACC
>CAUYLG010017419.1:0-15245 GCA_963573385.1 Cacajao melanocephalus
TGTTTATCTATTTTATTCCGTATGGTTGGGTTTTATTTATTTTTTATTTACCCCATTCAAAACCCCCATGTTTTAAACTCAATTATACAAAAAAAAAAAAAAAAAAAAAAAAAAAAAAAGAAGAAGAAGAAATCTAAAGGAAAATTAAAAAGTAATTTGAAATTAATGAAAATTCAAAAAATATATATGGGGTTGCCACTAAAGCAGTACTGAGAGGGAGATATATAACATCAGACACTTACATTAGAAATATTTAAAGAAGAAAAGTCTCAAACCAGCCACATTAGTTTTCACTTTAAGAAACTACAAAAAGAATGCTGGGCCTGGTGCCCTGTAATCCCAGCACTTTGGGAGGTTGAGGTGGGCGGATCTTGTGAGGTCAGGAGTTTGAGACCAGCCTGGCCAACATATTGAAACCTCGTTTCTACTAAAAATACAGAAATTGGCCAGGCCAGTGGCTCATACCTATAATCCCAGCACTTTGGGAGACCAAGGTGGGTGGATCAAGAGGTCAGGAGTTCAAGACCAGCCTGGCGAAGATGTTGAAACCCCGTCTCTACTAAAAATACCAAAATTAGCCGGGCACAGTGGCAGGTGCCTGTAATCCCAGCTACTCAGGAGGCTGAGGCAAGAGAATCGCTTGAACTGCGGGGGCAGAGTTTGCAGTGAGCCTAGATCGCACCACTGTACTCCAGCCTGGTGCCTGGCGACCGAGCGAGACTCTGCCTCAAAACAAAACAAAACAAAACCCAGAAATTAGCTGGGTGTGGTGGTATGCACCTGCAATTCAGCTCATCAAGAGGCTGAGGCAGGAGAATCGCTTGAACCTGGGAGGCAGAGGTTGCAGTGAGCCAAGATTGCGCCACTGCACTCCAGCCTGGGCAAGAGTGAAATTCCATCCACCAAAAAAGAAACTACAAAAGAGAGCGAATTCAAAGTAAGCAGGACAAAAGTAATAATAAAATCAAAGTGAGAATCAATGAAATAAAAACCAAAAATAATAAAGAAAAATCAATGAATCCCAAAGCATGTTCTCTGAAAAAAAATTAATTAAATTGATAAATTTCCAGCTGACTTGATCAGAAAAAAAAGGGAGACACAAATTACCAGTGTAAGGAATGAGCGAGGTACCAAGACTGAAGACTCTGCAGCTGTTAAAAGGAACCCGGGAGGGTGTGGTGGCTCACACCCATAATCCCAGCACTTTGGGAGGCCAAGGTGGATAGATCATGTCAAGAGATTGAGGCTATCCTGGCCAACATGGTGAAACTCCATCTCTACTAAAAATACGAAAATTAGCTGAGCGTGGTGGCACGCACCTGTAGTCTCAGCTACTTGGGAGGCTGAGGCAGGAGAATCGCTTGAGCCCAGGAGGCAGAGGTTGCAGTGAGCCAAGATCACACCACTGCACTCCAGCCTGGTGACAGAGCAAGACTCCGTCTCAAAAAAACACACAAAAAAGGAACAACTTTATGCCAATAAATTCAACAGCATAGTTGAAATCAACACATGCCTTGAAAGACACAAATTAGCAAAGTTCACTCAAGAAGAAATGGCCTGAATAGTCCTGTATTATTAAAGAAATTGAAATTGCAGTAATACACCTTCCCATAAAGAAAATCTAGGCCCAGATGACTTCAGTGGTAAATTTTACCAAACACTTGTGGAAGAAATAATACCAATTCTTCACACATTCTTCCCAAAAATTGAAGAGGAGAGAATACTTTCCAATTCATTCAATGAAGTCAACATCACTCCAGTACCAAAATTACCATTACCCTGGGTAGACAAACATAGTATAAGAAAAACTATAGGCTGAGCACAGTGGCTCACACCTGTAGTCCCAGCACTTTGGGAGGCCGAGGCAGGTGGGTCACCTGAGGTCAGGAGTTCAAAACCAGCCTGGCCAACATGGTGAAACCCTGTCTCTAGTAAAAATACAAAAATCAGCTGGGCATGGTGGTGGGCACCTGTATTCCCAGTTACTTGGGAGGTTGAGGCAAGAATGTCACTTGAACCCAAGAGGCAGAGGTTGCAGTGAGCCGAGATCACACCATTGCACTACAGCCTGGGCGACAAGAGTGAAACTCTGTCTTAAAAAAAAAAAAGAAAGAAAGAAAAAAGAAAAACTATAGACCAACATTCTTCATGAATATAGGTGCAAAAATTCTAAATAAAAGTTGAACAAATGGAATCCTACCATATAATGAAAAGGCATCAAGTGAGATTTATTCTAGGGATGCGGAGTTTATTTAATATTGCAAAATCAATCAATGCAGTTTACCACGCAAACACTCTAAAAAAGAAAAATCATATGATCATCTCAATCCATATAGGAAAAGCATTTGACAAAATCCAACAAATATTTATGATAAAAACTCAGGCATACTAGGAATAGAGTGAACTTCCTCACTCTGTATTGGGCATTTACAAAAACCTTGCAGCTAACATCATACTTAATTGTAAAGACTAAATACATTTCCCCTAATGTCAGGAACAAATGAACGATAACTGCTCTCTGCACTTTGATTCCACATTGCACTGGAGTTGCTACATTGCAGTTAGGCAAGAGGCAGATGTGAAGGATATCCAGATTGGAAAGAAGGAAATAACTTTATTCACAGATGAAATGACTATATAGAAAACTTATTGGAACCTACAAACAAGCTATTAAGTTAGTTTCTCAAGGCTTCAGAACACAAAGGAATGAACAAAAATCAATCGTATATGGATATGCTAGCAATGAACAATTAGAAATTCTAATAAATCAAAACATTAACAATCCATAAAAATATGTAGTATTTTAGTATTTAGGAATAAAGCTGACAAAAATGGTGAAAAGCCTGTACACTGAAAACTACAAGCTGTTGCTATAATAAATTACAGAAGACCTAAATAAATGGGTAAATATGTCTTGTTCATGGATCAGAAGACTCAGCTGGAGTGATGGCTAATGCCTATAATCCCAGCACTTTGGGAGGGGAAGGTGGGTGGATCACCTAAGGCCAGGAGTTTGAGACCAGCTTGGCCGACATGGTGAAACCTGGTCTCTACTAAAAGTACAAAAAGTAGTTGGGCATGGTGGCAGGCACTTGTAATCCCAGCTACCTGGGAGGCTGAGGCAGGAGAATTGCTTGAACTCGGGAGGTGGAGGTTGCAGTGAGCCGAGATCGCACCACTGCACTCCAGCCTGGGTAACAGAGTGAAACTGCCATACACACACACACACAAAAAGAAGCCTCATTTTTGTTAAGATGTTATACTCCCAAAATATAAATTCAATTTACATTTAATATAATCCCAATGAGCATTCCAACAGGCTATTCTTTTGGTGGAAATTGACAAGCTGATTCTAAAATTTCTGTAGAACTGCAAAGGACATAAAATAGCCCAAAACAAACAAACAAAAGATAAAAACTAGCCAGAAAGAGAGTAACTTTGAAGAAGTAACATTCCTTTTTCAGGAATTGTTATAAAACTACAGCAATCAAGACAGCATGGCATTGCCAATAAGGTCTATCAGTAGATCAATGATAAAGGATTTATGTTCAGAATATATAAAGAACATTCCACAATTGAACAATAATAAAACAATCCAATTAGAAAGAGGGGAAGGTTGGGCAGGGTGGCTCAGACCTGTAATCCCAGCACTTTGGGAAACTGAGGTGGGCGGATTACCTGAGGCCAGGAGTTCGAGACCAGCTTGGCCAACATGGTGAAACCCAGTCTCTACTAAAAGTACAAAAATTAGCTGGGCGTGGTGGCGGGCACTTGTAATCCCAGCTACTTGGGAGGCTGAGGCAGGAGAATTGCTTGAACTCGGGAGGTGGAGTTTGCAGTGAGCCGAGATTGTGCCACTGCACTCCAGCCTAGTAGTGACAGAGGGAGACTCCATCTCAAAAAAAAAAAAAAAAAAAGATGGGAAAGATATGAACAGATATTTCAGCCAAGAGTATCTATGAATGTACATAAACTAATGAAAAAGTGTTTTTGTCATTATACATCTATTAGAACAGTTAAAAAATAATGATGACACCAAATTCTGGCAAAGATGTCAAGTAACTGGATCTTTTATACATTGCTGGTGGTAATACATTATGTCACTACCGCTCTAGAAAATAGTTTGCCTGTGTCTTAGAACGGCAAATATGCAATTACCGTGCAATCTAGTAATTTCTGTTTTTGAGCATTTGTTCCAGGGAAACGAACTTATATTCATGAAAGAATCTGTACACAAATATTTGTAGGAACTTTATTTTTGATAGCCAAAACCCAGGTACAACCCACCTGTCTTTCAATGAGTGAATGGTTAAACAAACTGTGCATCCATACCATGAAATATGACTTAACAATAAAAAGGACAAATTATTGACATACCTAATATCTTGAGTGGATTGCAAGGAAATTATGCTGAGTGAAAAAAGCCCATACCAAAAGGCAACATAATGTATGATCCCATCTATATAACATTCTTGAAATGACCAAATTATAGAAACAGAGAACAGATTAGTGGTTGCCAGGGATTGGAGACTGGAGTTGGAAGGAGGAAGGAGAGGAGAAAGGAAAATGGGTGTGGCTATAAAAGGGCAACCTGAGGGGTCTTCCTGGTGGTGAAGGCAGTCCTGTATCTTGACTGTGCTGGTGAGCACCTGGTCCTGCACGTCATAAAATTGCATAGAACCAAACACACACACACACACACACACACACACACACACACACTCGTGCATGCACAAGTAAAACCGCATACATCTGAAAAAGCTTGTGGTTGTAGCAATGTCCCTTTCTTGGTTTTGACGTTGCACTCTAGTTATTCAGGCTGTTACCACTGGAGCTATAAGGTATGACATGGGAACTCTCTGTAGTCTGTTTTAAAAATTCCTCTGAACCCATAATTATTTCAAACGGAAACTAAAGCAAAAAAACTAAGATAAGAAATGCATACTTTTTTTGAAATACGTGCAGATAAGAAAAACTATACAAAAAATGAAAGAAGGAAATGGCAAACATGAACTTGGGAAAAAGGAAAGGGGATGGAAGGGGGAGGACCATACAGCTGAGCTGGATTGTTGTTAGAATTCCAACTTCCTTGTTGAATTGAGTCTTAGGGGTTTATACATATTCCAATAAATAAATGGTCATTGCATCACATCCTCAATGATGGAAATGTGTTATAATGAATGACTGTGGTAATTCCAGCTCTGTGCTTTGAGACTGGGAGGAAAAGTCTACAGGAAGTAGGGAGGGTGGATGCCATCAGGAGACCAGAGTTAATCACAGATTTTTAGAAGAGAGGAAGCAGATGGAAACACAGTGGTAAGAAAAGCAGAAAGACGGCAGCTACCACTCAGAATGTGTCCAAAGAAGGGAACGGCAAGCTCTGCCTTTCCACAATTAAGGAAGCAGGCAGCCAGGGGCTGGCCCCAGCGAGGATGGCTGTGAACACCTGGCCTGGCCCTGATGAGCGCGGAGCTGGTCACCTGGGCTGGGCCCCATGAAAACAGCTGTAGAACATGAGAAGGGCCCCATGAGGATGGCTGTGAGCACATGGGCTGACTCCCATAAGGATGGCTATGAAACCCCATGCTGGACCCCACTATGACCAAATTATGAACACTTGGGTTGGGACCCAGGAAGAAGGCTGTAAGCATGTTGGCAGGGCCCCAGAAGGACAGCTGTGAACACCTAGACTGGGACTCATGAGGAAGGCTGTGAGAACCTGGCCTGGCCCCATGAGGACAGCTGTGAACACCTAGGCTGAGCCCCATAAAAGTGGCTGTGAGCACTTGGACTAGGCCCCATGAGGATGGCTGTGAGCACCTGGGCTAACCCTCATGAGAATGGCTGCGAAGACTTGTGCAAGGACCCATGAGGACAGCTATGAGCACTTGGTCTGAGCCCCATAAAGACAGCTGTGAGCAGCTGGGCTGACCCCCATAAAAACAGCTGTGAAGACCTGGACTGGCCCCCATGAGGATGGCTGTGAGCACCTGGGCTGGTCCTCATGAAGACAACTCTGAGCATGTGGGCTGGGGCCCTTGAGGACAGCTGTGAGCACATGCTGGCCCCCCAGGATGGCTGTGTGAACCTGGGCTGTATCCCAGGAGGACAGCTGTGAACAAGTGGGCTGGCCCCCATGAGGACAGCTGTGAACACCTGGTCTTTGCCCCATGAGGATGCACTTGAACACCTGGGCTGACCCCCATGAGGATGGCTGTGAACACCTGGGCTGGCCTCCACCAAGACAGCTGCAAACACCTGTGCTGAGCCCCATGAGAATGGCTGCAAACACCACAGCTGGCCCTGATACAGTCAGTTGTGGACACCTGGGCTGGCCCAGGTGAGGACGGCTATGAGCAGCCGTGCTGGCCCCCAGGAGGATGGCTGTTAGCACCTGGACTCAGAAATGCTTTAAAGAAACTTCAAATCTACTGATTGTGACAGAAAGCAGATCAGTGGCTTCTTGGGATGGGGTGGGGTTGGAGGGGCTGCAGGGAGGGATTCCAAAGAAGCACCAGGAAGATTTGGGAGTCGTGATGCTCCGTCTTGACTATGGTCATGGTATTGCAGATGTGTACGTGTGTCAAAATTGATCAAGTTGTCTTTTTTAAGTATATGCAGCTTATTGTATGTCAGTTATCCCTCCGTGAGGCTGCTAAACATCCTCCCAGCACACACACGCACAGACACACACGTGCATGCCTTCGTGCAGTTTGCAAAGGCAGTGGTTCAAGTTACACTTTAATCACTCAAGCATGCTCATCTCTCTCTCCAAACCTGCCCTCTTGCAGGGTTTATGGTTCTTCTAAGTATCCTGGTCACAAGGCAGCTAGAACAACACTCAGAGGTACAGAGCAGGGCAGAGTGTGGTCCCTGCATCTGTCTCGCCCCCACAATCTTTACACACAGGGACCTTCCCAGGATCTGGGATTTGAACTTCACAATCTGCAGGGCCCATCCAGCAGCCATGTCCTCCTCACAGGCAATGGGATCTCCTCTCTCCACCTATGTGGGAAGATTGGAAACAGAATAGAGGAAGTGGGGGGTAAACACTAAGGGGATAGACCACACCTGAGGGTCCCCAGGACAGATCGAAGGATGGCTGTTGTCGGGATGATAATTACACATCTTTAGAGAATAAGAATTCCAGGTAGTTTCCTTCTCTCCAAACAGCATGTTTATGAACTAGCTTCTCACTCCAGGAGGCTTTAATTCTCCAGATAATACCTGTAGTAATAAAGAAAAACAGACCAGGTGCCACGGCTCAAACCTGTAGTCCCAGCACTTTGGGAGGCCAAGGTGGGAGGATCACTGAAGCCAGAAGTCTGAGACCATCCTGGGCAACATAGCAAGAGCCCATATCTATAATTAGTTTTTAAAAATGTAAAAAGAAAAGAAAAACAAATAGTGGTAACTGTCACAGCTAACATATTGTTACAAACAAAAATTTATACCAACGTGTAAAAATCAACACCTTTTACCAAAACAATGCCTCAGTCTAGAAAGAGGCGCTTCATTTCCAGAAGCAGCTAAAGCCCTGAGCTGCTGTCTGCAGGTGGATGGAGCCCCCAGTGGGTCTCTGCTCCTCCACGTCAGCTCCTCTCTTGCCCCTCTGCTGGTCATTGGGGGTTGCTGCAGCAGGCCAGGTCTCCTAGGAATCAGAGGAGGCCATGGGTTCTGCCCCAGCGTCCACCTCATCAGCACAGTGCTCTCATCATCTGAGCACCAGCCAAGAGGAAAAGGAGAAAGAAAGGCAGATGATCCCCCAAGCAAAATGGAAACACCTCCAGCTCCCCCCCTCAAAAGCACCCAACAATGGACCCTGGGGCACTGAGGGCCTCATAGGGAATTGTTTGCATCACAGTAAAATCTACAAAATTCCCAAGGCATGTGAGTGGATGCTTCATCAACACAGGAATGTCCGGCTGCCCCAAGGAAGGCTCCGTAATGCTGAGATCTTTGAATAGAGCAAGGAATCGAGGCTGATGGCATCTCTGAGGGCCTCAGTTTCCACCCATGCAGGCAAGCTCCCCTTTAGGAATCTGAGTTATGATTCCTGAGATGGGGACGGGAGGCATCCACTGATGGCTATATTTACAAAAATCCATCAAGTCAACACGCTTGTGAAAGTCAAAGCAGCACAGTAATTTACTAGAAAAGTGAGTTTCTCATCATCACACCCACAGAGCTAATGAGGATGGGGTGGTGGTGGGTGGGGACTGGAAGTATGGGTGTGCTCTGTGCACTCACAGCTGCCCCTCTCCTCTGCTCTCCAGCTCCTGGCTCCTGATTTGCATAGTGAGACTCAGACACCAGGCTTGAATCAGGAGGGACAGCGCCTTGTCCCGGTGAGTCTGGGTCTTGAGACAGTGAGTAGCAAGGGTGGTATACAGAGAAAGAGATTTATTGACAAAGTTATCTGACTTTATTTGATTCTTGAGCTCAATAAGGAGAGTTTAGATAGCAAGGGATACTGATACTAATGCACGTTACGTAGACAAATTGCTTCTAATATTTGATAGGCAATAAATGTCACTTAGAAGTAAAATAAATTTTACTTCTAAGAAAAATCAAGTCTCATTCTCAGTTGCTCGTTTTCAGAGAGTGAGAAAGCTCAAGATCTCTTGGCCCCTTCCCCTTTCTTGGGTTATGGACACTAGGACCCTGGGGACTGCAGAGCTGGGGAGGTCTCCTGGGAGTCAGAGGACGCCATATGGAGGAAAGCGGAGGAGAGAATGCTGTTCTTGGGTGTGATTAGGTTGCTGTCAGATCCCTGCTCCTACATGTAATAGGGAGTGACCTTTGGAAAATTATGGAACTTCTCTAAGTCTCGGTTTTCTCATCTGAAAAATGGATTTGATGGTAATAATCCTCATCCAGGAGAGTAGCATGTGTTGATCATCCTCATGGCATTTTTTTTTTTAGACGGAGTCTCGCTCTGTTACCCAGGCTGGAGTGCAATGGCACGATCTCCGCTCACTGCAACCTCCACCTCCCAGGTTCAAGTGATTCTCCTGCCTCAGCCTCCTGGGTGGCTGGGATTACAGGGGCCCACTACCACACCCGGCTAATTTTTGTATTTTTAGTAGAGGCAGGGTTTCGCCATGTTGGCCAGGCTGGTATCAAACTCCTGACCTCAGGTGATCCACCCACCTCGGCCTCCCAAAGTGCTGGGATTACAGGCTTGAGCCACCATGCCTGGCCTGGCATTCTTTTTAAGAGCTGCACAGCACTCCATTGTATGGGCATTAAATCATTTTTTATTCAGTCCCCTATAAAGGGGCATTTAAATCCAGAACATAAACTATTTTACTAAGCTATACCCGGAGGCTAAGATAAAACCTTTGGTTGATACCCTGTCTTTCTCTATAATATATCTATGTTTATATAGACCTATGTCCTTATCAGCTGTCCCCAACTTGCTCCATAGATTCAATGCAATCCCCATCAAAACCCCAGCAAGTTAATTTCTGGATACCCAAAAGTTAATTATAAAGTTTATAGACAGACGCAAAAGACTCAGAACACTCAAAACAATATTGGAAAACACAGTTGGAGGACAGGTGCTACCCAACTTCAAGACTTACTATCAGCAACAGTAATAAAGACAGTGTGGTACAGGAGAGAGAATAGACAAATAGGTCAGTGGAAAAGAGTAGAGAGTACAGAAACAGGCTCAGAAAAATCTCACCAACGAATCTTTAATAAAAGCAATACAATAGAGCAGCAATAGCTTTTTCAGCAAATGGTGCTGGAACAACAGCCCATCCCCATACAAAAAAATAAACAAATAAATCTAGAGCAGATGAATCTATACCATTACAAAATTAATTCACAATAGACTGTAGACCTAAATATAGATACATTTTTTTGAGACAGAGTCTCACTTTGTCACCCAGGCTGGAGTGCAGTGGTGCAATCTTGGCTCATTGCAACCTCTGCCTCCCGGGATCAAGTGATTCTCCTGCCTCAGCCCCCCTACCCCGCGAGTAGCTGGAATTACAGGAGTGCGCCACCACGCCCGGCTTAGTTTTGTGTTTTTAGTAGAGTCGAGGTTTCACCATATTGGCCAGGCTGGTCTCAAACTCCTGACCTCAGGTGATCTGCCCACCTCGACCTCCCAAAGTGCTCGGATTACAATCATGAGCCACCGTGCCCGGCCCATAGACCTAAATATAAAACACATTTGTTGAATGCCTTTTCAATAAATACAAGAATAACAGGACATTTGTGTGCCGAAAAATAAATCTAGAGCCAGACAGTACACCATTCATAAAAATTAACTCAAAATAGATTAGAGACCTATATGTAAAATGCAAAATTATAAAACTTTTAAAAGATAACATAGGGAAAAAATCTAGATGATCTTGGGTATATTGGTGACTTTTTAGGTATAACATCAAAGACATTTCCCATGCAAGAAAACTGATAAACTGGACTTGATTATAATTAAAAACTTCTGCTCTGTAAAAGACAGCGTCAACAGAATAAGGAGACAAGCATTAGAATGGAAGAAAATATTTGCAAAAGACACATCTGATAAAGAACTGTTTTCCAAAATAGACAAAGAACTCTTAAAACTCAGCAGTAAGGAAACAAACAACCCGACTACAAAGTGGGCAAATGACCTGAACAGACATCTCATTCAAAAAGAGGAGACAGTTAGCAAATAAGCATTGAAAAGATTCTTAACCGAAATATCATTAAGGAACTGCAGATTAAAACAACAAGATCCCAATACACACCTAGTGAGAATGACCAAAATCCAAAACACTGACACCAAATGCTGGCAGAATAGGGAGCATTAAGAACACTCACACACTGCTGGTGGGAAGGCAAGATGTGCAGCCACTTTGGAAGAAAGTTTGTCAGTTTCTGACAAAACCAAACATATTTTACCGTATGGCCAGCAATCACTCTCCTTTGTATTTCCGCAAAGAAATTTAAAACTTTTGCACACACATAAACCTGCACCCAGTTGATTATACCAGTTTTATTCATAATTGCCCAAAGTTGGAAGAAATAAGATGTTATTCAGCAGGTAAATGGATTAACTGTGAATGAAATATGATCAGTACTAAAACAGATGAGCTATCAAGCCATAAAAAACCACAAAGAGACCTTAAGTGCATATGATTAAATGAAAGAAGCTAATTTGCAAAGGCTACATACTATATGATTCAGTGATACCATGTTCTGAAAAAGGCAAACCCATAGAGCAGTAAGAAGGTAAGTGGGGCCGGGCATGGTGGCTCACGCCTGTAATCTCAGCACTTTAGGAGACCTAGGCGGGTGGATCACTTGAGGTCAGGAGTTTGAGACCAGCCTGACCAACATGGTGGAAGCCTGTCTCTACTAAATATATCAAATTAGCTGGTCATGGTGGTGTGCACCTGTAGTCCCAGCTACTTGGGAGGCTGAGGCAGCAGAATCTCTTGAACCCAGAAGGTGGAGGTTGCAGTGAGCCTAGATGGCACCATTGCGCTCCAGCCTGGACAACAAGAGAGAAACTTCATCTCAAAAAGGAAAAAAAAGTTAAACGGTTGGCAGGGGTTGGGGAGAGGCTGAACAGGCAGAGCAGAGAAAATGTTTAGGCTAGTGAAACTATTCTGAATGATACTACAGTGGTGGGTATGTGTCTCTGACATTTGTCAAAACCCACAGAATGTCCAACACCAAAAGGAACCTAATGTATACTGTAAACTTTAGATGATACTAATGTGTTGATGCAGGTTCATTGTAAAAATGTACCACTGGTGCAGGATGTCAGTAGAGGGGGAGGTGATGTGTGCAGGGGCAGAAGACATAAGAGAACCCTCTGTACTTACTGCTCGATTTTGCCTAAAACTGCTGTGAAAAATAAAATCTATTTTTATGAAAAACAAGAAAATGGGATACCCCTAGAGACCACTAGTGTCCATGAAACTAAGTTCCATCAAATTCACTCCCCAAAGAGCAAGTAAAAAGCTGAGCAAAATTGTCAAAAAAAAAAAAAATTCAATATCCTGGTAATTGATCAAAAAAAGCACAGTAAAATAAGAAATAATTATTTATAAAAACTACTGAACTACATGTAAGAATAATTCAAGTCTGTGGCATTCTTGCCAGAGGCTGCTAACAATCCCCTAATCACACGCTCTGTCAATTTGGTAGCTCAGCAAGGCTGGGGAAAGCCATGAAACCAGCAGCTTTGCTGTCACCACTAAAGGGACTCACATGATTTGGAGAATTTTCATATAGGGATATTGATGCAAACAGACAGGAAGGAGCAGTAGCTCTGCTTGTTTCATCAGAGACCAGAACCTGCCCATACCACCCGATATCCCTGACTGATGATGGTGCCTGAGTGCATGTGAAGAGAAGACACAGCGAGAGGAGATGCCTGGTGGAAAGCAGATGGCTTGGGCTCTGTATGCACGCCCTAGTCCACACGTAGATCCATCAGCAAACAATGGAAGCCTCACCGACTCAAGGCTCAAGGTGTTAGTGTCTAAATTCAGACAACTGTTGGCTGACTACCATGCAGGCAGATAAAGGAGTGACTCCTGGGAAGCCATGCGTAAGAACAGAAACAAATAAAAAGCGAGCAGAGGCGGCTGTGGCTACACACTGCTGACAGAATTTACAAATTTAGTCCAGGCAGGTTACATACAAACAAACAAGACGGTAACAACAACCTTCAGGAGAAAAGAATCAAAATCCTAAATTGAACAGTCTGTGACCTAAACTATCCAATGTTCAACAGTAAGTTACAAGAGAGAAGAAACAAGAAAGTGTGGGGGAAACCAGTTAATAGAAACTGTCTTTGGGTGTCCCTAGATGTCACTCTTAGCAAACAAAGACTTCAAAGCAGATACTGTATGTTAAAGGAACAAAAAAAAGTAGAAAAAATTAAAACAAAGTATAATGATAGGCTGGGCGCAGTGGCTCACGCCTGTAATCCCAGCACTTTGTGAGGCCGAGGCGGGCGGATCACGAGGTCAGGAGATCCAGACCATCCTGGCCAACACGGTGAAACCACCCCCCCACCCCCCACCATCTCTACAAAAATACAAAAAACTAGCTGGGCTTGGTGGCCCGTATCTGTAGTCCCAGCGACTCAGGAGGCTGAGGCAGGGGAATTGCTTGAACCCAGGAGGCGGAGGTTGCCGTGAGCTGAGATCGGGCCACTGCACTCTAGCCTGGAGACAGAACAAGACTCCGTCTCAAAAAAAAAACAAAGAAAGTGTAATGATAATGATTCAACTAAGAAATCCCACAAGACTTAAGACATTATTCTTTGTCAGCACTGTTCTGGATTATAGAAAATAAAATAAAATAAAATATTTTTAAAGACCCAAGTAGATGTAATGGACCCTTGTGATAAAGAAAACAAAAAAAAGACCCAAGTAAAAATTTTGAAATTGCAAAATACAATGACTGAAATGAAAAATTCATTGAGAGGTTTCACAGAAAATGAGAGATGGAAGAAAAAATTTACTCAGTAAACTTGAAGGTAGATGAATAGCAATGATGCAGTCTGAAGAATAAAGAGAAAACTAATTGAAGAAAAATGACCTATGAAACCTCAAGCACAACATATGTGGAATGAGAGTCTCAGAAAGAAAGAAAAGGGGAAAGAAAAAATTCTTTGTAGAAATAGTGGCTGGAAACTTACCAAATTTGATATAAAACAGTCTATCGAATGAGTGTTTACTGTTAGTAAAACAAAAACCAGCATATCCACTCCTGCACATATTGTGTCAAACTGTGAAAAAGCAAAGAGTAAATATGAAAAACAGTAAGAGAAAAACATCTCTTCATGTGCAAGTGCACCACGATACAATTAACCCCTGATTTCTGATCAGAAACAATGGTGGGAAGGCAATGAGATGGCATAGTCGAAGAATGAAAGAAAAAAATTGTCAACTAAAAACGTCATGTCTAGCAAATCTATCCCTTAAAAATTAAGATATTCCCAGATAAACAGATAGAAAATTTGCTGCCAGCACTCCTACCTTATAAGAAATACTAAAAGAAAGTTTTTAAACAGAAATATTTGATTTTTAAATTTAAAAACACTAGATTGATTTGTCACAGGGTATGTGTCTGTGTTTGTGTGCATGTACTGAATGTTCCAAAAGTTCTTATACACTTTAATTGATTCTAGAAGTAAAAATATAGCAAATATTTAACAATCCTTTGAAGGATTTTTAAATTTTTATTTCAATTTTTATAAAATGACTTATTTAGTCCTATAAATTTTAATAATAAAAATTGAGTTAATTTTTTTTGTAATTTTTATTGTATTTTAGGTTTTGGGGTACATGTGAAGAACATGCAAGATTGTCTCTCTAGCTGAAGATAGTAAAGATTAATTGAAATAAAAATTATAAAAATTTTATTCAAAATTCACAATAATAAATAAGTATAAAAAATATAAGCTTAGCCGGGCGCAGTGGCTCACACCTATAATCCTAGCACTTCAGGAGGTTTAGGTGGGCAGATCATGTGAGGTCAGGAGTTCGAGACCAACACAGCGAAGCCCCGACTCTACAAAATACAAAAATTAACCGGGCATGGTGGTGCATGCCTGTATAGCTGCTTAGGAGGCTGAGGCAGGAGAATTGCTTGAACCCAAGAGGACAGAGATTACAGTGAGCCAAGATCACACCATTACACTCCAGTCTGGGCGACAAAGTGAGACTCAGTTTAAAAAAAAAACAAAGGAAGCTCTATGTTGATGCAAGGCAAGAACATGTTATGTGGAAAAGTTAGAATTGCAGGCAGAGGAGACACTGAGAGCAATAATCCCTGGAAATAACAGAAATTTCAGGGACAAGTCCAGATCTTCAAAAACTGTGAAATTGATGGAGCTTGAGCAGAGATCTCCAAGGAACCAGGTACTATCTGTGTACCAGGGTGGGAGGATAGAAAACCGACCAGGTCGACCTGGCGCAGTGGCTCACGCCTGTAATCCCAACACTTTGGGAGGCCTAAGCAGGTGGATCACCTGAGGTCAGGAGTTCGAGACCAGCCTGACCAACATGGAGAAACCCCATCTCTACTGAAAACACAAAATTAGCTGGGCATGGTGGCACATGCCTGTAATCCCAGCTACTTGGGAGACTGAGGCAGGAGAATCACTTGAACCCAGGAGGTGGAGGTTGCAGTGAGCTGAGATAGCGCCATTGTACTCTAGCCTGGGAAACAAGAGTGAAACTCCATCTGAAAAAACAAAAAAAGAAAGAAAAAAAGAAAACAGA
>CAUYLG010017420.1:0-44091 GCA_963573385.1 Cacajao melanocephalus
ATAAAGAAAAAGGGTTTAAGTTCTCATGATGTGAAAGCTATACAGGAAGCGTGGCTCAGGGAGACCTCAGGAAACTACAGTCATGGCAGAATTGGAAGGGGAAGCCAGCATATCCTACATGGCTGGAGCAGGAGGAAGAGATTGAGAGGGTGAGGGGTGCCACACACTTTTAAAACAACCAGATCTCCTGAGAACACACTCATTATCATGAGAACAGGAAGGAGGAAGTCTGTCCCCGTGATTCAGTCACCTGGCACCAGGCCCCCCTTCCAACATTGCGAATGACAATTCAACATGAGATTTGGGTGGGGATGGAAATTCATACCATGTCAGAAATGAGATCTCAGTAGCCCAGTTTCCTGAAATATGAGTTTATTTCACTTCTGTCTCTGAGAACTGGGCCCTAAAAGCTGAATACATTGGCCAATGAAATGAAGTGAAGTAATTATCCCAATGGAAGATTTAATCAGTAGCTATGTATTTATCTTTTCCTTAGTGGGCTATTATCCCTAAGAGTTTAACTGAATTCTCTTTTTGAAAATCTCATAGATTTACTAGAGACATTGATCTACTTACACTTTTTTTTAAGAACATTGGTTCTTAGTAATATGACTAAAATAATAATTCATATATTTTTAAATGATATGTAGTTTACTTAATTTCTTCCAGCCCTGGTTTCCTCAACTGTAAGGTAAGGACAATAATAATTTTATCTTAAAGAATAGTGAAGACTAAATAATTGAATGAATGGAAAAACACTTCATAAACTGTGAAATATGCAAATATAAAGTATCAGCCACATTGTCATAGCTTATTTGGACCTATTTTGTTGTTGTGATTCCTTCCTTTCATTTTCCCTTAGTCTCCTCCTCCCTCCCAGCAATTATGTCCTATTTATGCATCACAGATACAGTGGCTAGGATAGAAGGGAACAGCAATCCCCTTGCCTGCTAATTTACTAGTCATGATTAAGGAAATGGTACTAGGTACAAATAAAGAGCCCCTTAAATTGCCAGAGTGGTGTATATTAAGCATTTAAGTTTTTAATATTTTAATTGAAAGATTAAAATTCTCAGTGGATTAGAGATTATTTCTATGACTCCTAATTTATTACTTTTCCTTCAGCACACTTAATTATATTTCTGTATTATTGTGGCTTTTAAATGAAAATAAACTTTCTTCCCCCTTAAGACTACTCAAAACACCAAACACAGTACCTTATAATTAGTTTTAAAATCTCAATTCATAGGGAAAAAATGAAAAAGCAATAGGAAGAGAGTCACCATAAACAATAAAAATATTGAATAGGATGGTAAAAAGTAAACTGCAGCACTGTTCACAATGGTCTTCAAAAGAGAGCTTAAAAATCATCATTGTGTTCCAGCTTAGTGAAGCCTTTGTTGAGTTATATCGATGAAACTCTTTTTTTTTTTTTTTTAGATGGGATTGGGGATAATTACTAGCAGGATTTTTGTATGACATACCTGTGGAAGTCAAAATCAAGATGAACTTAAATTTATTCTGACAGACATCTCTTGAATTATTCATTGTTTTTATAAAAAATACCCCCTTGACACTTCTGAAAACCTCAAGCCCCAATCTAATTCAAGGACATATTTAAAAGATAAATACACAAAGTGTGTTTTGTGTCTGCGTGGGTCTGCAGTACATTTAAAAGGTGGATGTTTTAAGAAAATATATATTTGATAGTAAATCAAAATTAAAAGTAATTTTATTAACCTGATTATTGAAGAATCCTTCAAAGGAAGTTAGGCTTTCTTTCATAGCTAATGCAGTGCCACCACCATGATTACATAAAACCCAAAGGAATTTTCACCTAACCAGATACCTAGTGAGAGAGGCTATTGCTTCCAGACCCTTGCCTTTACCAGGAACAAAAATATCTGCACATTATGCAGATGGAGGGCTGTACATGGTAATAGAATCAAGAAGTTGATATAAATACTAGCAGTCTCACTCTTTGACAGGTCAGGGCTAATTGTTAAAGCAAAGTTCCTGCTTTAACTATGGCCATGTTGGAGTCCAGCACTCCATGTAAGCCTCATGATTCTGCAGCTGCAGTCAGTCTTTGAGCTCAGGATATACGAAAGGCCTTCTCTGCTCTTCTATGATGAAGGCGGAAAGAGTCCCAGGAATGCTTTCTGTTACTGTGCCTCATGAAGGAAACAACCAGCATCAGAATTGCCTCACCGTGTTTCCTGGATGCTCCTGGAATGTGTCAGTGGCCAGAGAGCTGAGCTTAGCATACATCAATCAATCAGTCAATCATCAGTCAAACTTTGAATTCCAGTCCTGGTTGCACTGTATTCATAACTACTTCCAAAAAGCACTAAAGGAATTCTTAAACACAAACTGTCCAGGAGAGTTTCTAGGGCAAGGCCAGAGTGGGTTAGCACAAGAGTATTTTGTGCTGTAGCCATAGCTATGATATCCACTAGCTGCCTCGCAGAGGTGGCACCTGGAATTTGCTATCCCTTAGTTACTTCTTACAGTGTGGTTGGAGGGATAAAAAGGCCCTTGCGCTTTTCTTGCCAATTAAAGATTCCCAGAGAGAAGCAGTGAGACTTTCCAAGGCTCAATGCGTTTTCTTTGTCTGGTTGCCTCTCCTATGTCTCAAAACAGCTTCCTACGTCTTGTGTAGTCCTTTAAGCTATGCAGCTTGTCTTCTTAGGCTTTTCAATAGAAATTCCTTCTGTTCCCAAATTAAATTGATCTTACATGGAGCAGAACAGGGGGGCAAGTATGGCATTTAATTGTCTCACAACTTGACAAGGACTAATCTTGTTTTTATTACTTAGGCATTATCTTAGATTTCTGCATTAAAAAAAGCCCCGTAACCTTATTTCTAGTATGGTGGGTGACAGAGATGGAAAGAACTTATTAAATGCCAACTACGTCTACTCTAAATGCAGCAAAAACAGCTAAGTCATATAATGGTGCTGAATTGGGTTCTCTGTCATTTTCAGTTAAGGAAATAAGCAAATTCCTCTGCTTCCTCAACTCCTGCAAACATAGTGTACTGATGGACATGCAGCCAGTCCTCCTTCACAGCTGCTGCTAAACAATGGGAATGTGGATTTTTTTTACCCACATAATTGTACATTGCTTAAATATTTTTAGAAGTGTTTTACTAGGATTTCAGCGCTATAAAAATATATCATGCCAGGCAGAGTCTAGTGGCAGAAAGGAGAAGTGAAATAAAACAGAAAAGAAAATCAAAAGTAAGAATTATTTTGGCAGACATTGTGTACATTTTTCTTTCTGAGTAATGTAGTTTCTTTACCCAAGGAACTTTTGCCATCTTGTACAAATAGCACTATATGAGCAGTAGTCAGCAGCCCCACCAGACCCAGAACTCAGCCTCTGAGGCAAGAAGGATATTCTGATGTAAGAACTTGAAATGTATTTAATGCTGGTAGCTTTTGCCTAGTAGCTCCAAATCATACATGATTGGATGGTTATTTATTTTAATACTTTATGTCAATAATTTTCTTGTTGAGGTAAAACTCACCAGTGTTTGATTTTGATAGTGGAATATGGAGAGACAAAAGAAAAAGCAAACTGTGCCTACCTTAAAGCTTGAGGTACAATCAAATGGCTTAACATTTTCACTTTTTTTTCCCCACCATGCAAGTGTCCTGAATAATGGGCACAACAGAGAAGGAGATATTATCAGTCTTCTTCAGCTAGGTGCATTTTACATTTTGGAAGTATCTTTAAGGAAATGGAATGTCAAGGGCATTGTAATTTCAACAGTTTTAATTATGGTGTCACAATCTCTTCTTCATGCTGAATAATTCGAGTTTTCTAGCTTTGGGAAAATGTAATATCCATCTGAATTAATTCTTTTTCTTCTCAGTCAACATTTCTTAACATGTCTTCCTGAAAATACTACTTCTGAAGGTGGTCTGTAGCTGTTCTTAACTGAGTGAGGTGGGACTGCAAAGTCCCTTGGTCAGAGAAATTTAGAAAATGATGGATTAAGCAAAGATAAATAGATTTCTTTATTGCAGTAACCTTTAATATGCTGATGTGCCATGTGAAACTTTTTAAGAAGAAAAGACGAATACAGCATTGCCCAGGGAATGCTTTTTGGGGGAAAAGCATTTCTCAAAACCAGCATTCCAAGGGATATAATTTGGGGAAATCACTCAGAATTATAATTCAATTATCATTCTCAGTTTATGCTATGAGTAACAAACAAAGTGAGCTGAGATCATAAGTGACAACTTTGCCCTTAGGAGTAGTGTTTTGGTTTTTGCTTACTGCCACATTTATGAGTTGATAATGAAATTATATTATTGCAGACTGGAGTAGATGGGAGTCTTGAATCTTGTGTATTTATTAACATAAACCTTAGATGTGTGGGTGATGTTGTTAGTGATGATAGTAACAGTGATGATATTTAACTTCTGAACTAGTCAGAATGAAAACAACAACAACTACAAAAAACCAGAAACATTAACAAAATGGTGGGAATCAAAAAAAAGTAATGGAAGATTTATATATGTCTTGTGAGAAACTGAGAATTCGCACAAATAATGAAATGATTTCCTATTGACAGACTGCTGGAGGAAAAGAAATATGCTTCTTTATTTTTGCGCATCCTCCAGTTCTTGACCATAGGTCCCTGTAATTAATAGATAATAATGATTGCTCTTAACTTCATTCAAACACTTCATTCAATAGATGAGTTATTTAATAGATAATTGATGATTTAATTATCAATTGTATTTAATAGAAAAATTGATGATTGCTTTTAACTGAATCGAAATAACTCATCAGAAATTCAGTCATCACATGCCACGCTACTGTAATATCCTGCTTTATCTACACAATAGAAAACTAAAAGTAACAATAAAATTTTCTCTAAAAATATTTTGAGTTTAAAGTTTTGGAAACAAAAATAAAAAACTTTAAAGTGTTCTCTTTTAAAATTTGAAATTTAATAAACTAATATTAATAAGGCAATAAAATTGGTTTTTATTTTTAGCTTATAAGTGCTTTTATCCCATCAGAATGAATAATTATTCTACAAATTCTGATTATTCTAAGCAGACATAATCTTATTCCAGTCCATTCCTACAAAGTCCTGGTTACCTAACTCAGCATGCATGGGCATTAATTGTCGTGTTTATCTTATCATTAATGCTTTGTCAAGGACTCTCTCCAGATACCCCTTAGGTTTAATGGGTTGCTTGTGCACTTTCAGTCTCTCTGTAATGGAATTGATAAAATTGCATTGGTTACTGCAGTATAAATGCATCTTCTCCACCTGCTGCATTACCCCCTGAATCTTCGGATCATATTCACAGAGAGGCATGTGCTTAGTGTGGTGTGTGAGTGTGTGTTCATGTTTTTCTTTAATCCTGTTAGTGGACGCATAGTTGTTGGCTAATTATGCAATAATTTTACTATCGTTCATGACAATATTTACCATGGATATGAAACACATTTTTAAGTTCAAAAACGGCCTCAGCTCTCATGATGCAATACAAAATGAAGGAACTGCAACACACACTGAAAAATGCCATTACTATCCTATTAAAGAAGATTTAAGAAATATAAATCAGTAATTAAAAAAAAACTGAAGTTGAAAACTCAGTACTATTTGATAGCACCTGAGAAGGATAAGCACTGAGGATGAATGAAAAAATGCATACTGAGGCAGGAATGCCATTTCAGCATCAGAAACCTCCTTAATAGAATAAAAGAAAATCAGCAGATGAAAGAAACATGAATGCAGCAATTGTAGCATTTATTTAGATTGCATGATTATATGGCATTTATTATTTTCTCCTACTACTTTTAGGTTTTATGGCCATTTATTTCTTCATTTGTAATTCTGAGGGCTCATTTTTTAAAGTTATTACTGTTGCTCAATGTGTTCTACTTAAAGCCCAAGTAACAGGAAGGCCAGAAAATTTTCTTCTCATGCCTATTTGGGTCCCTGGATCACATAATATAATGCAAAATTCATTTCAAGAACCGTGTAGATGTATATTTTTTTTCTTGGCTAATTCTTTTTTTTTTAAAAAAAGCCAGGCTACAAAATGCCATCTAATACTTATGAAAGAGACCCTGCAGTGATGTTATGACACTGTGCTGAGTGTGGCTCTACAGGAGAAGGATGGCAGAGATTCTTTTAAATTTCATTTTGCCAAGACTTAAGCAGGAGATCAATACTATGCTCTTTTTCAATTCACATAAATTACCACTAACTATTTTCTTGTATTAATACACGAGTCCAACTTAGAAAAAAATTTACATTTTGGAGGGTGAAAATGGCTCCTTTTGACAATAAAATAGGGTTCAAACAAAACATAGGAATTTTTTTTCTAATTCTACTTCAGTAAAGTCAACATGACAACTATACCTGCTATATAGTACTTCATTGTTTTCAAAATGTGGATTGGTCTTTATGTTGTGAGGATCTTGCCAGTCTGTGAGAATGATCCTGTAAGAGAAACTGAGGCCCTGAGAAAGTGAATGACTGATATAAAATCACACAACTAATTGGTGATAGGACCTGGATGGACACCTGGTTTACAGTCTGGTAGGCTTTGAGGTTTGTTTGCTTTGGTTTTGCTTTGTAAGCAGAATGGTTGCATTTCAGTGTAGAATTCAATTCAGTAGATTAGAATGTTTATAATAGTTAACGTTGATATAATACTTTCTGCTTTCTAGAGTTATTTCATGTTTTTTACCTTACTTAAGGCTTAGGGGAACTTCAGTCATAGCTATTATTATCATCCTTCTCCCCATTTTACAGTTTTGGAAACCAAGGCTTAGAGATCTCATGTGACCTTGGTGTAGACTATGGCAGACCAGGATTGAATCACTGCCCTTAGACTCCTTGTCCTGTTCACATTCCATGATTCATGCTGCCCAAAGACCTCTCCCATCCAACAACGGCATTTAAATTTAATGATTTGTGTTTTCCTCTTTGGGAAAAAAGCACCCTTTAAACTGTGTCTTCCTGAAGGAGATACTGAATTTCATTTATATTCCCCCAAGCCAGAACCTCTGAGTAGCAGCAAGAGGTGACCCAGAAAACAAGCAGGGCTAAATAACATTTAAATAATGCTGAGCTTTCTTTCCACTTTCTTTAAGATACATTTCTTTCTAAGTAGCAGTAGGTCAGTCTGGAAGTAATGAATCTATCTTAAATTGATTTTTGACTTGATTTGCTTTTGACTTGTTTTTTTCTCTGCCTCATAACAGAATACTGCTTACTTTTTAAATTGTGTCCTGTAAAATTATTGTCCTTTTTTTTTTAAAAAAAAATAATTGAACCCTCATGTTTATTCTAAGAATTAAAGTTAGCTCCCTGGATGTAAGCAGTCTAGATTAGATCTGGACACCCCCACAAGGTACAGGACTGTGCTTGTTTTTCTTCTATAAGTAAAGGAATTGTGCACTGAGGTCCCAGGAAGAAGATGTGGGAATGGGATCAAGATCTGTTCACTCTGAGCTCTGTTTCACCATCATACTCTGCTGTTTCCCTGTGGCCACCTTGAGGCTGGAATACTTCCCAGATTCCAAGATTAATGACATTGATGGAAATAAATGTGAGGCTTTGACCAGCCTAGAAATTCTAAAGATGAGGGCCTATCAGAACATTCGATTCCTATGGAAAAAAAAAACCTGAAGTGCTGGGGGCACAGTTTATTGGGTCCTTGCAACCATATGGCAATTTACTAGGTTTGAATATTTTCACAGTAATTGAAGTCTGAATATTATCTAAACACTTTAACTTCTTCCACAGACATTTGGGTTCTTCTATGAACCTAGAAGGTAGTCTGCTAAGATTCTATACAGCATAGTTCCATATTGATAAAGAATAGCTTTCATGTTAATAGTCTTTTTTATTATTTAATTTTAGATGTAGGGGATACATGTGCAGATTTGTTTTGTGGGTATATTGGGTGATGCTGGGATTTAGGCTCTAGTGAACCTCTCACCCAAGTAGTGGGCATAGAACCCACTAGGCAGTTTTCTAACCCTTACCTCCCTATCTCCTTCCCCTTTTTGGAGTCTCCAGTGTCTACTGTTTCCATCTTTATATCTACATGTTGATATTCTTAATTCACATAAATCACTATTGGCTTTGTTTAGAAATAAAACTGTAACAAAACAATTTTTTTCCAGAAAAATAGGCAAAATTACAATTAAGTTGTATGGCTAAGCAGAAGTCCACAAAGGCCAGGAAAATGTAATAAAATATTTAAATTTGGGACATGAGAAAATTATTCCTATGGATGCTTGCGTAAAATATTTGTTAAAGTCTATTTTTGAAACCAAAGATAAAAGAAAAACAACCTTTTTGTTATATAAAAGGTGGTCATTATGATAAACCTTAGAAAAAATTCAGAAGAAAATGTAACAGTTAATCAAGGTCTCAACATTTCTTTGTATTCACAACCTCTAAGTCCATCTCTGACATTACCTGGCCATTGAGTAGCAAATATGGCATCACCCAGAAGGGGTCACACCTGTCCTTGTAACTGTCACAGTAGCCCCTGACTCTAGTGAACACCCAACTGCCTTCTTTCTACTTTCCCTAACCTTCAATGAGGCTTCCAAGTAATAAATCAAAACCACAAATTCAAGGTGCATGGGATTTTCACAATGTCCTGAAAAAAAAAAACACTAATAATAAATGGAATTTGGTTTAGGACTCTTATCAATTCATCTTTGGTGGGCTTATGATTCCTCCAAAGTATTGTCCAGCATACTGATATATATTTTGTATATATACCTCCTGTTGCCACATACATACATGTAGTAGCAGAAAGAATCGCTCTTAGTTTTAACTAAAAATATTGAGGTTATCCAAACTGAATAATTGCATTTTACCTTTACTCTGCCTCAAAGTGTCCCTGCTTAAGAGTTCCTCTTCTGTTGCACTTTTTTGGGAGAACAAATAGTCTTATTTTTTCAAGACTGCACTTCCACCTGTGTTCCTTTTTCTATTTCTCCCCACAACTCCACCATCCATGATGATTACTCCTTTTCGCGTGTCTTCAGATTGTCCCCCTTCGTATCTTCAAAATGTTGAAGACACTCTCAAGTTGCTACTTTGACATGAAGAGAGGCCAGCACTCTTCTTCTCTTTCCTCCTATCCACTCAGTTCAAGCAGCTTTCTTGAACATCCCTTGTGAATACCTAAGTTCTCTCAGCCGTCAGAATCCTTGAGTTTTATGAGATGAAGAATTTGATGTTGTCAAATTGCCCTCTTTTGCTTATGTGGTGTTACTGTTCTGCAGCCTCTGTATCTGGTCATTACTTTTCTACAACCTCTAAATTTAGAGACATCAGAGATAATCCATTATTACCCATTGTCTGCACACACAAAAAGCCTTAGCAGGCTGGGCACTGTGGCTCATGCTTGTAATCCCAGCACTCTGAGAGGCTGAGGCAGGCACATCACTTGCAGTCAGGAGTCTGTGACCAGCCTGGCCAACATGGTGAAACCCTGTCTCTACTAAAAATACAACACAAAAATTAGCTGGACGTGGTGGCATGCACCTGTAGTCACAGAGACCTAGGAGACTGAGGCAAGAGAATCGCTTGAATCCAGGAGGTGGAGATTGCAGTAAGCTGAGTGCTACTGCACTCCAGCCTGGGTGACAAGAGCAAAAAACTCTCTCTTTCTCTCTCTCTCACACACACACACACACACACACACACACACACACACAAAGCCTTAGCATTCAGGATTTCAATAATCCAGCCACTTTCTGTGGCTATGTTTTCACTACACTCTGATACCATATAAACCCAGTCCTCCAGCCAAACTGAATATTTGGCAGTGGAAAAGCATATCTACCTAAATACAACTTGAGGGAATATAAAGGAAATCATAGAAGAATTTGGTTAAAGTGGGAACTCTTCTGGGTCATTTAAAATGTGTTTCCATTTAAATCTTTTTAATTTCCTCATGTGCAAGTTTCTCTCTAAACCTATCTATAAAAGAATGAGAATGCTTATTTTTCTATAGATCCACCCAAAAACTTGATCACAAATGCTTATAGAAGCATTATTCATAATGTGCAAAAGGTAGAAACAATACCCCATCAACTGATGAATGGACAAAGAGTATGTGGTGTATACATACAATGGAATATGATTCAGTAATAAAAACAAATTTGGACTACTATTATACATGCCACCACATGGCTATGCACTGAAAACAAGACGTGAAGTGAAAGAAGCCCGTCACAAAGTATCATATATTGCAAGATCACATTTACATGAAATATCTAGAATAGGCAAATCTATACAGACAGAAAGTAGAATAGTTATTGCCTCGGCAGATAGGGTAGAAGAAGGATAATTGGGGTGTGACATCTAAGGGTTGCAGGGCTTTGGAGGATAATGAAAATAACCTAAAGTTGTGGTAATAGTTGCACAATTCTGTTGATATACTATAGCCATTGAATTGTATACTTCAGATGGGTGAGTGTATGGTATGTGAACTATATCTCAATAAAGCTGTTTTTTTAAAAAAGAAAACACAGGAGCCATTTGAAACCTCTATTTTATGGAGATAAGCAAGCTTCTTGGACTAGCTTTTGTTGTTGTTGTTGTTGTTGTTGTTGTTTGAGATGAAGTTTTGCTCTTGTTGCCCAGGCTGGCGTGCAATGGTGCGATCTCGGCTCACTGCAACCTCTGCCTCCCAGGTTCAAGCGGTTCTCCTGTCTCAGTCTCCCGAGTAGAGGGGATTACAGGCCTGTGCCACCATGCCCAGCTAATTTTGTATTTTTAGTGCACTCAGGGTTTCTCTATGTTTGTCAGGCTGGTCTTGAACTCCTGACCTCAGGTGATATGCTCACCTTGGCCCCCCAAAGTGCTGGGATTACAGGTGTAAGCTACCGCACCTGGCCTTGGACTAGTTTTTTAAGGGTTACCATGGTGAAACCCTGTCTCTACTAAAAATACAAAAATTAGCTGGGCATGGTGGTGCGTGCCTGTAGTCCCAGCTACTCGGGAGGCTGAGGCAGGAGAATTGCTTAAACCCAGGAGGCGGAGGTTGCAGTGAGCCAAGATCACGCCACTGCACTCCAGCATGGGTAACAAGAGCAAAACTCTGTCTCAAAAAAAAAAATTTAAAAGGAGAAACGATATTTTAAAACCATATGAAATGATGAGATTATTACTTACTGCATGCCTGTATCAAAGTATTTCATGCACACCATAAAATATACACCTACTATGTACACATAATTTTTTTAATTTCAGAAAAAGATTATGCAGTTTCTTAATAATAAGAATGACTGTTTACTCTGACATTACAGATCACCTCTGGGATGGTATCAGATTGCATTAAAACTTCCTAATGCATTTATTTTGACTATGTAATAAAGAAAACCAGAAGCCATATACGGTTTTAGACTCCATCTATAAGGAGTATCATATTAACTATTTGAACTGGATTAGCAGGTGTCAGAAAGAAAACATAGTATAATAAAATACTCTCTTAATTGGCCAGGTAAATGTTATAGGTAACAAAGTCTACGGTTGTTTTCTATATTTTACTAATAACATCTGAAATCCCTAGGCCCTATGGGTTGAAAAAAAATAAGTGAAATAAAGATGGTTGAATGGCTATACAAATACATAACACTTCAGTACGTACTCTGTCCAATCAGCCACAGGCCCACTTTAGTCTGAAGTCAGAGAAAAGAATGCCCTGAATCGCTGATTCATAGTGTGAGTAGGTCCTGAGGATATGTTAGTCTTGAGTCTCTCTCCTTCACTTCTTTTTGGAATAGCTCTTGATTTCATTATCATCAGCTCAGTGTGGTCACTGCACTGCATTCAGGCAGCAGGACATCTGCCCTCGTTCCTTGCTTCTGCTTATGTGGCCAGTTCCGTGCCAGGAGTGTGAAAGGTGGGCTGAGAAAAAACAAGTCCCAAACCAGGACCACTTGAAAGTGCATGCAAATATATATGCTGCATTCTTTCAGGGCTGAGGAAAAGCATAAAAGCAATGCTCCGATGTTGGGACCTGGATAAGAAGGAAGTTAGGAATATCCCAATTTAGCCAGGATGCATTTACCCCACAGGTAAAGGGATGCTTTGATGATGCAGTTTATTTAGTGCATGTCCCTAGGTTTAAGCTTAGACTGGTGGCTGTCTAAATCCTGGATCTGCGCTCACAGCTGAATGACAGGTTAAATGCTTCACCGCTAGGAGCCTCAGTGGCTGAAGTGAAATGTGCTTTTTAATTTCTGCCCTATGTGGTATCAGGGGCAACACACTAATGACTCTCAGGACTTCTATTAAGAGTGTTCAGTTGGCACTGGGTGGAATCAGGGATCCTGGTTCAACGAGACAAGCAGTTAAAAGTAAAAATTGGGCTGGGCATGGTGGCTCACGCCTGTAATCCCAGCACTTTGGGAGGCCGAGGCGGGCGGATCATGAGGTCAAGAGATCGAGACTATGCTGACCAACATGGTGAAACCCTGTCTCTACTTAAAAAATATAAAAATTGGCTGGGCGTGGTGGCATGCGCCTGTAGTCCCAGCTACTCGGGAGGCTGAGGCAGGAAGACTGCTTGAACCCAGGAGGCGGAGGTTGCAGTGAGCCGAGATTGCACCACTGAACTCCAGCCTGGCGCCTGGCGACGGACCAAGACTCTGTCTCAAAAAAAAAAAGAAAAAAGTAAAAATTGCTCCGGCATAAAGCAATGTGATTTCTCTCTAGAAACCTGCATTTCCTTATCAGTTAAACAGCATAAATAGGTAAGAAACTATAATCCTCTATGGTCTTTCCCTTAGATCAACAGTTATTACATTTTAGTGCCTTAAGTATCACTTGGAGTACTTGTTAGAATCCACATCCCTTGGCCCCTCGATGATATAATGGGTCTGGGAAAGGTGCCTGGGGATCAGCATTCATCAGCCTCATATGTGATGCTGATGTAAGCGGTGTTTAGACTACATTTTGAGAAACACTACTAAGTAGGATTTTCCTGATCACTTGATGCTTGATATCAGACAGTGTATCAAGATGCTAAGAGCCAATGAAGAAAAGAAAAAAACCTTCTCTGGGAAAATGTGAGCCAAGGGCACAGTGGCTGGCTGACTTTCCTTGATAACTCTGGTTGCCTTGGTGATGAGAGGAGGTGGGGGTATGATGGCACTGGGAAATGTTACAATGGCAAGATAGATTTTTCTTTCGTATAAAAATTCTGTTCTGATTGTCCACTTTGAGTTAGGTGAGAAACAATCATTTCCTTGGTCCCATGAATTCAAATGTCCATCATGACATGAGTAAAATCTCCCAATGTTTTGCTAGCAACCCTCTACATCCCACTGTCTGTGTTTCCCCCAGAGTCTTCCAAAAGGTCACATCTCTGAAAGGTGGGTATTGGGACCCGGAACAGATTCATCATAGATTTTATAGGAGGAGTATTTACTAGATATTATGATCACAGGGTGCAAATTTTTCCAGTAAATATTTCCGAGAGTTTCAGAGGGAATTTTGCCTTTGGTTATCAGCAGCAAATCTTGTTTCTCATGTGTTGAATTAGTCAAAGCATTTGCATCATCTCTGTTCCCTGGCTCTGTCTTAAGAACAAGAAATTTAGCAAAAGCAGCTTCTTCACATTTTCTTTTGGTTATGATGGACTTCTTAGTTTATCAATTCCTATAAAATGTTTAGCTTTCTATTTAAGACTGTTAACACATTTATTTAAAGCAACAGCAGATAGCTTGTTTTGTAAAAATATTGACATTTGGGGGAATTTAGGAAATGCCAGTAGCAGAAATAAAAGGATTTGGTCATGTGCTTGGCAGCAGCAACCCTGGCATGCTGGGAAGCCCTCTAGATCACTACGTCTTGGTTGGTTTTCTTTTGTGGTAGAAGGAGAGGCTGGATCACAAAACAAAGTCTCTCTCAATCAGAAGAGATTATTGCTTTCTTTTGCCTGACAGACTAAATAAAATTAGATATTACTACTTTTCTAAAATACAAAATTTTGAGATTTAAATACTAAACAGTCTGATGAAGGGTATCTTTTTAAAGCATCTATTTTCTCTAATAACTCTACTATGCAATCGGAATGCATTCTTTATACAGAAAGAAAAGAATGGATAATAGGCTGTGTAGCACATCTCTTGCCAATGCAATGGAAATATAATAGCATCTAGTTATTGGCTTTATATAGCTTTGGACTTTTTACAGAAGCCACACAGAACTGTATGGGGACAGATTCCTACTATGTGGTGGTGAAGAACAATTTTGTTTTCTCAATCTGAAGATCACACTCACTATAGCTACCATGAAGTCATAGATTACCTGCACGCCCTCCCACCCCTAGTGGATTGCAGTATGAGATTCGGGTCACTGTAGCAACAATGGAAGGATGTGGGGTGCCCACCCTGTATGGTGTGAGTAGTCAAGCTTCAGCCGCCTTTAACATCTCTCCCCACCAGTTGGAAACTGAGGAATGGAAAGATAGAATGTTCTGACCCTTTCTAGTCATAAAGCAGCAGAAATGGAGATGCAGCTCAAATGCAGACCTCACAGATGGACTGGCACAGAGTAGGTCCTGAGGAAACGTTAGTCCTGAGTGTCTCCCCTTTGCTCCTGCTCCATTGGAATGATTCTTGATGCCTTTATCATCAGCTGGGTGAGGTCACTGCTTTGCGCTCAGGCAGCAGGATGCCTGCCACATTGTGCCTTGCTCCTGCATATGAAGGGCCAGTTCTCTGCTGCTGTGACTGCCTGGAGGTGGGCTGGAGGAATACTAGTCCCAAGCTGACATCACTCCAAAATGCACACAAATAAATATGTTAAATGCTTTTGGGATTGGGGGAAGTATAAAAACAACGCTCCCAGATTGGGACCCAAAAGGGAAGGCAGCTAAGAATATACTGTTGTAGACAGGATTTATTTACCTCATAGCTAGGAGGATGCTTTGATGATGCAGTTTCATGCATGTCCCTGGGTTTAAGCTCAGGCTGATGACTAAATCCGGTCTCTGCCCTCACCAGCTATATGACGGGTTACATGGTTCACCTCTAGGAGCCTCAGTGGTCAAAGTGAAATGTGCTGATTAATTTTTACCTTTCTAGGTTCTTGTCAGGATGGAAGAAAAGAACATGAGCAGTGTGCTTATTAGCACAGTGTCTGGCACATAGAAGGAAGCAGTAAGTGCTAGTTCCACTTGTTCCTTCCCATGCTCACCTAACATTTCCACGAGAAGCTCTGTGAGCTGATTTTCCATTCGAAGGAGGCTATCACAGTGAAAACAGACACTATCAAAAGCACATGTTGCCCTGAAGAGAAATAGGATGGATCTTTTCATTTTTCTTGTTTCTGTGCTAGTAATGAAAATAAATAAGTAATGTGTATTGCATCCTAACTGTTTTTCTGGCACTGTGTCAAACATTGCACATAACAGCCTTTCAAAATACATTTCTAGGATAGAGGAATTAATATTGTTAGTTCTTATTTTATTTATTATTATTTCTCTTTGTCTACTTTCTTTGGGCTTGATTTCCTGTATCTTTTTTATTTTCTCGAAATGAAATTTAAAATCACCAGTTTTCAGTCTTTTGTCTTTTCTAACATGCATTTAAAACTAAAATTTCACTCTAAGCACTTCTTTAGCTACACTTTAACAATTTTAGTATGTTACATCTTCATTTTCACCTAAAGTATTTTCTAATTTCCAACATGACTCTTATTTAAACTAATGATGAAATTTAGACATGTGCATTTAACTTCCAATAAGTTGAAGATTTTCTAGTTATTATTCTGTTCATAATATCCAGCATAATTCCATTATGGTAAAAAAAAAACTTACTCTGAATGATTTCAATCTTCTGAAATGTGTTGATGCTTACATTATGGACTGGCATATGGACAGTTTTGCTAAGTGTTTTATTATGCACTGGAAAAGAGTATTTTCAGTCATTGTTGGTGAGAGTGTTCTATAACATTAGTTAGATACATTTGTTAATTGTGTTATTCCAATGATCTATATTCTTCCTGATTGTGTGTGTGCATGAGCTTATTCTATTAGTTATTGAGAATATTAAAATTCCCTGTTTTTTTGTGTGAGGTATCTTTTTCTTGTTTTGTTTTTATCAATTTTTCATTTATATATTTTGAAGCTATATTACTGATTTTATACCAATTAAAATTGTGATACCATCAGTAGATAGATCCCTTTATCATATTTAAATGTGCTTCTTTATTTCTGGTAATATACAATGCTTTAAAGTTTACTTTGCCTGATTTTAGTATAGCCAGGCCATCTTTCTTTGCATTCTGGCTTGTAAAATATATACTTTCTTGCTCTTTTACTTTTAAACTTGCTGTGTTCTTACATTTCTGATTTTTGTAGGAGTTTTGTTGATATTTGAATTGTGTACATAACACACAATTCTTTCATTTAAAATATAAAAGTCAATAATGCTAGTATATTCATAGAGTTGTGCAATTATTGTCACAATCTATTAAAGAATATTTTTGGTACCCCAGGAAAAAAACACTGTACCTGTTAGCTATCACTCTCCATTGTTTCCCATCCTCCCTAGCCCTAGGCAACCACAAATCTACTTTCTGTGGCTATGGATTTATATATTCTGTACATTTCTTCTCAATGGAATCTTACAATGTGCTGTCCTTTATGACTGGCTTCTATCACTTAGCCTCATGTTTTCAGTGTATGTTTGTGTTATAGCATGATTACTGATACTCCATTGCTTTTTATCGCCATATCATATTTCATTGTATGGATATATTGGATATTCGGGCTGTTTTCACCTTCTGACTATTATCAATAATGATTTTATGAGCATTCATATACAACGTTTTGTGTGGATGTATGTTTTCCGTTTTCTTGGGTATATATGTAGAAGTAGAATTGTTGGGTGAAATAAGTCTATGTTTAACTTTTTAAGAGACTGCCATTGCTTTCCAAAGAGGCCATACCATTTTACATTCCCAGCAACAGCGTATGAAGGTTAGATTTCTCCATATCTTCAAAACACTTGTCATTGTATGACTTTTTCATTATAACCACCTTAGTGGATTTGAAGAGGTATTTCATTATGGGTTTGATTTGCATCACCCTATTGACTACTAATGTTTGGCATTTTGTCATGTGCTTATTGGCTATTCATATGTCTTCTTTGGGGAAATTTCTAGTAGTAGCCTTTTCAGATATTTTAATTGAGTTTCTTATCTTCTCTTATTGAGTTGTAAAAGGTCTTTATGTATGCTAGGTACAAGTCACTTATTAGATATATGATTTTCAAAAGTTTTATCCCATTCTGTTAGTTGTCTTTGTACTTCCTTGATAGTGTTCATTAAAGCACAAAAATTTTGATTGTGAAGTCTAAGTTATTTGTGTTTCTTTGGATGCTTATGCTTTTGGTGTCATATCTAAGAAGCCACTGCCAAATCTGAGATCTTGAAAACTTATACCTATGTTTTTCTGATAGTTTTGTAGATTTAGCTTTTGCACTTAGGTCTTTGATTCATTTTGAGTTAATTTGTGAACATGGTGTGAGGTGTGAGGTAAGGGTCTGACTTCATTTTCTTGCATAGGCTATTCAGCTGTCTCAGCACCACTTGTTGAAAAGATTATTCTTTCCCCATTTACTTACTTGCCTTAGCGACTTTGTCAAAAAGGAATTAATTGCAAATGTGAAAGCTTATTAGAGGATACTCTATTCCATTTTATTGATCTATGTGTCTATTCCTATGCCAGTACCACATTGTCTTAATTTCTGTTGCTTTTTAGTAAGTTTTGAAATTGGAAAGTATGAGTTGTCCAACTTTTCCTTCCTGTTTAGGATTTTTTCACTACCTTAGCTCTCTTCAATTCCCGTATAAGTTTTAGGTTCAGTTTGTCAGTTCAAGCAAATAATTCAGCTGATATTTTAATACAGATTACATTGAATCTATACAGTAATTTTGAAAATTTTTTATTATAACAACATAGAATCTATGAACATTGAATCTCTTTTTATTTATTTAGGTTTACTTTAATTTAATTTCTTTCAAGAATGTTTTGGAATTTGCAGAATGTAAGTTTAACACTTCTTTTGTCATGTTTACTCCTAAGTAGTTAATTCTTTCTGATGCTATTCTAAATGGTGTTATTTTCTTAATTTCATTGCAAGTTTGATTATTGATACTGTATAGAAAAATAACTCATTTTTGTATATTGATATTGGCATGGTGCAAACTTGCTGAATTCATTTATTGATTCCAATCGTTTTAGAAGACTTCATAGGATTTTCTGTCTGCTAGATATTACAACACAGATAGTTTTACTTCATTCTTTCCAATATGAATGCATTTTATTTTATTTTATTGCCTAATTGCCCTGGCTATTACCTGCAATAAAATGTTGAATAGAAGTGGTGAGAGCAGATATGGGAGAAAAATGTTCAATCTTCACCATCCTTTTCTTTTATTCACAGCTAAATATTCATGCTACAAAATGCAGATTCACTTTGCCTGATCCTAATGTCAGTTGAGTGGATTGTGAGCTCTTGGTTTGCTATTTAGACTCCCTCGCCTCAGTGTTTACCTGAAAATAGGGTTTCCACAGTTAATGACTCTAATTTGTTAGTGGTGTTATTTTACATTTAGTGCAATTCTGTGGTTTATACATGTACTTTATGCATGGATTATAATATGAAGAGTCTGTCAAAAGTCTGTTCAGATATTTGACAGTTCTTACACAGAGAAAAACCATTCTGAAGTGTTACTTAAATTTTCTGTGGGGCAGTATGAACCACAATATCTTCCTTGATTTTAATGTAATTTTAAAGGGGGAAAGATATATTTTAATTGAAATTTTAAAAAATTTTTAAATAAGATGGATAATAGTAACTCCCTCAACCCCACCTCCGCCCCACTGCCCAACCAAATTGCCTCATATGTGCCAGGTACTTTTCTAAGCAGTTCCAATAGCTTAATTCTCATGAAGTATGTAGGTTCTGTTATTACCCCATTTCAAAGATAAAGAAACTGAAACACATGAATCTAAGATTAATACCTGAAAAACGCAGCTAATAAGAAGGAGAGTTGGGACTTGAACCCAAGAAGTCAGGTTTTAGAAACTGCTCTTGGACACTAAATGGGGATAAAGTAAACAGCAGAGTCTGGAAAGTAGTAAATGCTCAATAACTGGAGGTTCGAATTGTTAGTTTCTTAATATTCCAAGTGAGGTAGGGATTGTTTTGTTTTCTTCAGGAGCATGTCTCTGCGATTTGCAAGGTCACACCAATCCAGACACATGAACAAAGTAACTAAAATGTTCACCAACATCATTTGAAAACAGGATAACTTACATAGGGAGATTTATGAAGAGTTAGAAATATACAAAATTATAACACTCTTTTTTATCTATTTAGCCAAAATTTATTGAATTGCCTCTATATGGAGATCACTGGGGTCAAGGAGTTGGAATAGGTCTCCCTCTCATCAGCGCTAATAACATAGTAAGGATTGCAGATGAGTTCATAACCACCTAAGACTGAATAGAGGAAGGGGAATGCTGAGTGTGCCTGCCATGGACCCGGGTAGATTCCATGTTGCAAATGACAGTCCCAGCGCTAAGGTGTTTGGGGATTTAGTGCTCAGCAATGATTAAGGAACTGGAGTCAGGCATGCCAGGTTCAAATCCCAGCATTGTCACTGAGCAAATAGCTCAGTGACTGGGCAAATAGCTCAGTGACTGGGCAATGCTATTATCTCTCTAAACATGTCCTTTTTAAATTTTATAAAGGAAGTGCTATTGTTTATTTCAAAGTGTTTAATGAGAATTGTAACACATTACGGATCAGTAAGCATGATATCTGAGAGAAAGAAAATGGACAGTAAATAGGTAACTTTCTAGGGTGATGGGAATGATTGAGGTGATGGTTACATGGGTTTATATCTATTTATGAACACTCATTGAACTGTATACATAATTGCATACATTTATTGTCTGTAAATATATCTAAAAACATTTGATTAAAAAAATAATCAGTTACCATCAACACACTTCTTGGAATCGATGACTATCTTTAGAAATTGGTTATTTTTAAACATCTTTCAAAGTGGTGTGAACCAAACTTCTTGGTCTTTGGTGTCTATTGACTCCACTAAAGCTCCCAAGCAAACGTAGAGTCACCCTGCAATGTAGATCTACGAGGAAATATTATCTGTGCCTGAAGACTTGGCATTTAGTAACAATCCCAGGCTAAATTAAATGATGGGATGCTTTTATCTGTAGCAGATCTATCCTTCATGGGCTCTTTTTTTTTTTGAGATACCTAAGCTAGAATGCAATGGTACCATCTCGACTCACTACAACCTCTGCCTCCCAGGTTCAAGCAATTCTCCTGCCTCAGCCTCTCGAGTAGCTGGGATTATAGGCGTGTGCCACCATGCCCAGCTAATTTTGTGTTTTTAGTAGAGATGAGGTTACTCCATGTTGGTCAGGCTGGTCTTGAACTCCCAACCTCAGGTGGTCTGCCTGTCTCGGCCTCCCAAAGTGCTGGGATTATAGGCTTGACCCACGTGTCCGACCCTTTCGTGGGCTTTTTAGGGGTACAGCTAACCCAAAATAAATAGACTTTCCAGTGAGTGACTTTGAAAATACATCTTGATATGACAAATAAATCTCAAATGGGGATCTGAAATATTTAAATTTATCACCCCTGTGAAATGCCAGGTACTCTAACAGTCTTGTTATATAAGAGGTCAGTCCTTGGATAAAATCAAATAAATTAAACACTATCAAATTGCTGTCTTTTCTATTTTTCTGCTGAATTTGAAAATCATTCAAGTTAAATTGTTGTGGAGCCAATAAATCCTACAAAGTTTCAGCATTTGTTTTCTAAGTCTACTCTTCTTTGAGACAGATTTTCAAGGAAGGAACTGGCAAGAAGTTTCAAAATACTTAAACTGGAAGAACTCTATTAGCCATAAAACTCGTAATAAAATTGCCATAGCTCAAACAACAATAACAACAAAAAACTTCATTTAAAAAATATGTGTTCATTGAAGAATTACTTCAGGGTATACTTTAATGTAAAAGCTGACTGTGTATAAGCAAAAAAGAATTCTGCAGTGTCTTGCACACATTCTTTAAATGTCTGTTAACTAATGAATGAATTGCAAGAAAGCAGCATTAAAGGAACTGCAGATGCAATTTTCTTATAAAAAACCTTTAAGACCAGGAACTGGCTGAATCACAATAAGCAGGGAGTAGCATGTTTGGCCACTTCCGTTGGGAAATCACAGACCCACACTATGCCTGGCATAGAAGACGTGATAAATGTCTGCTAAAATGAATTATTAAATCTAAGATCTGTTTATGGGAAATATAATTTTTTTCCAAGATTTATGAGAGCAAACTGCCTCCCATGTGCAATTACCTTGTAACGAGTTGCTTCGGGCCCTCCAAAACAAAAACTTAAGGAGTCAAAATGAGCTTTCCCTCTACAGAATTTCATCCTGTAAAGAAGGGAGATGTGGGCTTTTGTAGCAGGTGGTGCTCTCTGCTGCTTCAATCATTCATGGAGTGGTTCCACTGAAATCCAGCACGCAGACAACCTGCTGGGAGCTTGTTCAAGTGCAGAGTCTGTCAGTGAGTCTGGGTGCAGCCTGAGTCCCTGTATTTGTAATGAGCTCCAGGTGATGCTGAGATGGGCATTGATGGGCTCACTCTGTGCAGTGAGGTCCTGGGGGAAGAGAGAGTTAAGAATGAGTGGGTACAGGGGATACAGACACTGCATCTGGAGTCAGGAGTGCCATGTGACCATACACATCACTTCACTTTCCCGAGTCCAAAGCATCTCATGGGGAAAAGAGGCATAATAGTAACAGGATGGTAATACCCAGCGCATGAGATCTTGTGAGAGTTAAATGAATCACTTAATATAAAAATGAAGGCGAATGCTTTGGGCAGAGTGATGCTCAGTACATGACTGCTTATTGTAAACAGTAAGCCCAGGTTAGATGCTCTCTGTGGTTCAGAGGGCTCCACCTGTCACTCCCCTACATGCCAAGGACAGTGTCCAGCACTGAGCAGTGGCTCAAGCAGCATTTGTGAGATTCAATTAAGAGCCTAGCAGACCAATGCCTATATGTTTTGGTTGTATAGACAATTATTAGTGCCTGGATAATGGCTCCCTGCAGCACCAGCAAAAGAGAATCTTCACCAAGAAAGCGGTCATTTCTAGGACTTGGGTAACTTCCAGTTTCCTCTGAGCCAGCAGTTGGAGACAGAGTGAGCTTCTTCCAATAAAAATACAGCATTAGAATAGCTGATCTTACTTTTCTGCTGATGTTGCACATGCCTTGCAGTTTCATAAATTGTGCATGAAATTCATCCATCCTTGATACATGGCCAGTCCTGTCTCTGGCAGGTGTCTCGGCACCCTTGGAGCACAGCCTGCAGTGGTGTGATCAAGGCCTTAGAGTCCCAATAATCCTCCAGAGCATTGTGGGACTGGCTCCCAGGACACTGGTATTGCCTCTGGAAGATGGTCTGCTGAAGGTCAAGTGAAACTCTTGTGAATAACTTGTATAGTACTAAACAATATTCCCAAATAGCATAGCAGGAATGCAGTAGAAAAACAAGAGTTACCTGCAGCCCCACTTGAAGCTTAAAATCCCTTCCTACTGAGCATTCAGAGGCAGAGAATTTGTTAGCTCCTTGAGAAAGTTTGGTTTAATTGGTTTGATTTTCAGTGGAAATTCATAGTAAATCACTCATCTTTGAAAAAAAAAAGCAATGAAGTATTAAAGTCTATTCAAAGTATTTGACAACGTGTTAATAATATATTCGTCTCAGGAGAAAACATCTTAATATTTAGATTAAGTGTTATTAATAATCTGCAGATCTCAGGGAAAGACACTGAAACTATAGCAGTAAGGTGATAGCTTATTGCTATGGTTTCAGTGGCTCTGCTCCAAAATTCAGGTGTTGCCAGTGGGATAGTATTAAGAAGCAGGGCTGAGAAGAGGTGATGAGGGCTCCTCCCTCGTGAACGGGATGGAAGACCCTTATGAAAGAGCCTTCACACAGGGTTCAGTTAGGTTGCTCTTCTGCTCCTCTGCCATGTGAGGACACAGTGTTCTCCCCCTCCAGAGGATGAGACCTCACTAGACAACCAAACCTGCCTGTGCCTTGATCTCGGAATTCCTAGCTTCCAGAACTGTGAGAAATAAATTTCTCTTCTTTATAAATTATTCTATCTGTGATACTCAGTCGTAACAGCACGAACAGACCAAGACATCTTACTGAAGTGTTTAATTAAATATGGTCCAGAGTTTGCATATGGGTATTCAAGCTCTGCTGCTTTATTGACTGAGCAGGTAGTTGTTTCCATTTAATTTCATGCAATTTTCTTAATTTATTGTCAATTTTTGTAAGTGATGATTTATAAAATTTATAAATTAAGATTGTCAATCTTATAAATTAAGATTTTTGTAAACACGGATTTTCATATAATGGCTTAAATTTGGAGGCTCATAACTGACACTAATCCCCATGACTATTTGCTTTTGATAAAATTATAAGTCTAGATTTCTTATACAAATATTTGCCACTCTGGAGTAGGTGGGTTTTAGGTCAGAATTATTCCTTTTATTGATGTATTCGCTATCATCTTCGGGAAAAGTATTTCATGAACAATAAAAGCTGTGATTGCTTCCAATCACAGAGAGTTGTGATGATGACCTCCTAAGGGATAATATTTTTAATGGCATAAAACATACATATAGTTTACTTCTCCTTTTTTACTTTTATGTAAATGATTTGAGACTGTTTTTCAATATTCTGGATGCATGTCCCCTGCTACTGAGGTTAAAAATATAAATCATCTTCTCTAAAACAATTATATAGTTTTGGTAATAGTGAGAAGTACTCCAGATAGATAATAGATTCTATTATAGGTTTTTTTTTTTTTGCCAGAGATAATACCTTCCAAATTGAACTCAACCTTTTTGACAGATGACCCCACAGCATTTAATCAGCTCATATCTAGTATATGGTTCTATATAGCAGGTCAGTTACATAAGACTACAATTTGTAGTCAGTTAATCCTGGAAAATTTACTGGGAAGAAATTGGGACAGTCTTTGGATATTTTAGGAGACTTTTCCATGGCTGTGGTATGGGATTTTAAAGCAGGAGTGTGTTTTAAAAATACATCTTAACTAAAATAAGGTCGGCTGTGCTCTGTGGTATACACCACTGGGCCTCCTGCGCCCATTTGCCAGTGTATTGAAGTAGACTCACAACTGCTTTTTGCAGATGATATTGGTTCTATTCAATATCTGTCATTCTTATAAGTGGTCTTCAGGCCCACCTGGCCTCTTATTTTCAAAAAAGCATTCTCACCCTGCCCTCTACCTGGCTGATATTCAAGAACATGACATGTTCCTTAGTTTGCAGTTGAGCAGATTTCCAGTATATGTCTCACCGGAGACTATATCCTTGGAACGCTCTTCTGTGAAATTCTCATCGAAGACGAGTTTTGAGAAATAAGATTTATAAAGAGGTTAGCCTACTGGTCTTCTGCTATTATTTAAGTAGACTATTATTTTAGGTTGTGTGCTGTTTTCTGTGCTCACTTTTATCCCAGATATCCCTATAGCTTCCTTCCTCATTTCATTCATGTCTCTACTCAAACATTATCATATGTAAAAGTGCTTTCATAAAGACTCTTTCTAGAGTAGCAACACCACCTCCTGGTTTAGATTTTTCCACAGCATTCATCATATAGCACTTACTCATTTGTTTTCTTCATTCCTGCAATAGAATATTATTTACTGCTATCTGCCTAGTGACTGTCACATAGTAAGTGCTCAATTAAAATTGTGGCAGGAATGAATGAGCACAGACTGAAGAATGTGTAGCTCTCTCCTCTTGTGGGTATTACACATTTCACTCTTGTATCAAGATGACCAGATCACCAGAGATCAGGGGCATGCAAGGCACACTGTTTGGCATTCCTCATAAAATTGCTTTTAGTGGGTTGTGCCCCAGCTAATGTTCTTGTCCTGCATTGAGAAGCTTAAGAAATATCCATGTGAATCACTCATTACAGCTATAGGTTTGGAGCCAGTAAGGCCATCACCTAGTACATCATCAGGTGATTTCTCTATGCAAATACAAGGACAAAAGTCCTTTCCTGAACTTTAGATTTGTTTTTCCCTAATGGATAAGCATATTTGCTAGCTGGATCTGTGCCTCTGATGAATGGCCTTGTATACTGTGCTTTTCTGTTGGATAGTCTTACATTCACTCCTGGATTTATGATTATTTTCCCTTAGAAATTAATTTTATACAAGTTTGTCTAGCTTTTCGCATGCTGCTTCAATTTCGTTGTGGAAAGAAAGGACATAAGGGTAAAAAAAATGAGTAAAGCATTCAACTAATAGTCCCCAGTTTGTTTCTTTCCCCCCCTGAACTCAGCAAGGATAGATGATAAACATGTAATTGCTCTCCCAAACAAAAATTACTCTTACCAAATAACACATTCCATGTATTTTGGGAATACTTTACAGATGAGAATTTGACTTGTATTTACTCTTACAGTTCTCTCTTCCTGTGACGTCATCTTCCATGTTTTCTCCTTTCCAAATCCTACCCACCCTCCAAGATCCAGTTCAACGTCCCTTTCCTCTCAAGAGAATTCTTACACCTCACCATCTTTGTTCAGTATTCCTGAAACATTTCTGGTACATGTATCAATGAGCAGACTAGTCATGTATTTCCTGTATGAATACATTGAACTGTGATTTAAATCTTGTATTGATTTTTAGGTTTTCAGGCTTGTCTCCTGAGCTAAGACGATCCACTTCTGGGAGAAGAGCACTATGCCTTTTGGTATATGTACTTCTCCCTCAAGAGCTTTGTGTGGTTCATTGTATAAGCCAAGCACTCATTGCAGTGCAGTTTCTCCTGATTTAGTGTACTTTGGATTGCATTTACCCTTCCATGTGATGTACACAGCATTTGATGGTGAACCTGGAGTACTGGCTTCTAGACCTAGCTCTCCCAGTAACCAGGTTCATGAGGTACAGCAGAGGTGTGACCACTCTGGGTCTCAGTTTCCAAAGGCTAAAAAATATTCTAAATTAATTTTTCTCTGCCAGTTCCAAAATTTCATCAGTTCCTGCTACTTATCCCCTTCAATATCAACAAACTGCAAACCAATAATTAATGAATAATATAAACCTCTATTATAATTAGTACTATCTTTCCAGTGCAAATAAAGTATAAATATTTTAAAATAGCAATTATGTCTTCAATAACACTCTGAAGTTTTAATGGAACCTTCTCAGAGAGAATGCAAAATTGAACTTTAACCTTGGAATGATTATGATTCTAAATTGGTGAACTCCACATTGCTGAAAATTTACTGTTTTAAGTTGAGTGATCTTGAAATAGATTTTAGTTTCTTTTTGCTGATCTTTGCATTCATCCTTACTATTGAAAATTTTGCAGAAGATGGACGTTTATAAAGATAAATATTTTTGTCTTCATTTATGTTTAACAAATGATAGATGTCATATTTTGGAATCAATAATATGATAGATTTAATTTTAGTGAACCTCAAAGGTAAATTGATATGAAAGTATTAATTTGAAGTTGTAAGCACTTTTAAAGAAAACAAGAATTAGTAAGACCATAATCCTGTTCTATATCCAAAGGTGACATACCTTGCAAATCTTTCTTATATTAAATGTGACTCTAAAATGCTATGGGATCTGAGAAATAAATGAAAAATTTGAGAGGTTTCTTTCTTAAGCCTTTTGGGCAATTGATTTTAGCATCAAAGAGGCAGAATAGCTGCCAGTGGGCATAACTCAGGATCACCCACCCCTCTCTGACTTTCATGATTACATCATCATGTTTTGAATTCTATAATAACTAGCGTATCCTCCTATATCCATGCAAAGTACAGAGAATCTATTAACAAAAGACTTTCTTGATCCAACATCTTTTAGAAGCAAACAATTCCTTTTGTGATGATACTACTTTTTTTTTATCATCTTAACATTTCAGGCACCCACACTATATGAAATCATTGTTTACAAACTTTCATCATTCTGCAGTGGTGTGATTAGTGCCTTGGAGTCCTTCACAACTTGTGAAGGCCTTTGTCTAGCCACCTGTTCTTTTTCAGTGACACTGTCTATTTATCCACACATGCACCATCCACACTTACTGTAGATGTGCGTGCATTTACAGTTACAGGGAGGAAAGAGGATTATAAGGACAGCAGTATACATCAGCATTATTTTTCTTTTCTGAATTCAACCTCCTACAAAATATAGGAATCCCATATGAAACACACTGAAAAGGGAATTATCCAGCATCTGCCTGAAAACTTCCAGAAAGATGCATCTTGCTGTTACACAAAGAAACACATTCTATTTCTGGATCAATCGAATGGTTAGAAAACTCTTCCCTGTACCTACTTAGCTGAAATCAAGCTCCCTGCAATTTACTACTGATGGGCCCTGCCCTTCCTCCACCTGCAAGCCTATTAAGTTCTTGAGCACAGCTATCGCATTGTTTTTCTAATTGTCTTTCCTAAACCAAAAGCTCCATTTTTTATGTGTTCCATATATATCTGTGTTTCCATACAGTTATTTTTCTGGTAAAATTGCCTTGCCTAGCCTTCAGATTATTTATTTTTCCCCTCTAAACATGGTATACAGAATCTAAAATAACTTTCAAACTGTAGTTCAGTAAGTTCAGGGAGAGAGAGAACATTTACTTGCTTGGCACTGGAACGATCTGTAACATACCCTGAAAAAATATTTTTTTGCATCCACATGACTATGGCTCAGATGGGAGATGCAGCCAACACAAATCTCTGTTCTTGTTGTTTTAATGTGAACTTTTGTAAGCTATGTTGACACCGTGGTGAAATAAACCTGAGGAAAAACATTCACATTTGTCTATATTTAGTTTCACTTTCTTGATGTCAGCTTGAAAATTTGTTTCCTGGGATTTCTTGATTTTTATTCTGCCCATCATTGTCTTAATTAGTTTTTCTAGCTATTTTAATAGACATATTTGATAAGAATGCCTTGTGAATATTTACTTAAGTCATTTATTAAAAGTATTAAATAGAGCAGCACTAATGGTAAGCTTGTGGCATGTCTGTGGACTCTTCTCTTCAAGTTGACCTCTATTTTCATCAAGATTCTTGGAGGCAGTTATTCACTCAGCTATGAATTTACCAACTTTATTATCATCCAGCTCACAGTTCTTAGTCTCATCTGTGCTAATTGCCATGATATTTCTTTTTCGTCTGGGACCTTGCTGAAAGCATTTGCCTAATCTAGGCTAACAAAGCCTATCAAAATGATGGTTACTTTAGAATGACTTGTTCTTATTGCTTCTATTGATCATATTTCCTACCCTTAAGGGCCAAAAAACCATGGGTATCATAATCCCTTCTAAAATTTTGCCTGTGACTGATATGTTTATTCATCTGTTATTTCTGGAACTCATGTTTCCAATTTTTTTAAATTAGAAAAAGAATAGGTTTAAATGGTCTGGGACCTTTTCTATTAGCCGTAATTATTTAATAATTGTGCTGTCCTACAACAATAGTATTACCTAGTAGTTATGTAGTACCTTCAAGTGTCTTCCCGCACTGGTTCTTATTAATATCTTCAGAAATTCCATGGATCCTTCCGTGGAAGTATCAAGAAAACCTAGAGTAAATCATCATCAAATTGATAGACTTGAACAAAAGGTGGGAGTCAGACAGACAGATGGATACAGAGCATGGAGGTGAGCCCAGCATTGCTGGATCACAAGCTAGCTCTTTCTAAAATTTTGGGTGGAAGCATCATATTATTTTCTGTAATGACTACCAATTGACATTCCCACCAACAGTGTACAAGGGTCCCCTTGCCTTAACACCTTCACAATACCTGTTACCTCTTGTCTTTTCTGTAATAGTCATCCTAATAGGTGTCCTGTGATATCTCATTATGGTTTTGGTTTGTATTTCTCTGATGATTTCTGATGTTGAGTACCTTTTCATATACCTGTTGGCCATTTGTATGTCTTTTTTGGAAAAAAAGAGTCTATCAGCTCCTCTGCTTCCTTTTATTAATCAGGTTATTTGTGGAATTTTGTTATTGAGTTGTATGAATTCCTTATGTATTGTGGAGATATGTACATTCACAGACATATATATGTAACCCTTTTTGTTAGATATATGATTTTCCATTATATTTTTTCCATTACATAGGTTAACTTCATTTTTTTGATTGTTTCCTTTGCTGTGCACACCTAGACCAAATTTTGCATGGACAATTTATCCTCCCTGTATGAGAATTCTAAAGACGGCCCCACTGAGACTCCCATCTCTGCTTATTCCATTAAACATTAATCTTGGTATGGCTGCTATGTTTAAGTACCAAGCACTAAGTACTAATTAAGTACCAAGTCAATTGGCCTTAAAATACAGAGATTATTTAGGAAACCAGATCCAGTCATATGAGATCTTTTAAAGGCAGAAGAGGAAGGCAAGAGAAGTCAGAGAGATATGAAACATCAGAAGGCTTCCAGGCACCATTGCCAGCTTGAAGATAGAGGGTCCCACATGAATAAAAATGTGGGTGGCCCATAGAGAGCAGGATCCCAGGAATAGCCAGCAAGGAAATGAGCACCTCAGCCATAGTGACATGAAGAACTAAGTTCTATCAACAAACTGAATGAACTTATAAGCAAATTCATCCTCCAATTCTCTAAATAAGAACGCAGCCCAGCCAATATCTTGACATTGGCCTTGCGAGACCCTAAACACAAAACCCAGTTCAGCCCAGGACTTCTAAGTTATAGAATTGTAAACTAATAAATGAGTGTCGTTTTAAGCCACTGAACTTGTGCTAATTAGTTATAGTGCAATACAAAATTAATGTTCCATCTATATATGCATACACCTATTCAACTATTTACAAATTTATAAGCTATTCTATTGACTTGTCATTGTATTATATAAAATATATCACGTCTTTTATGTTGCTACATGACCTTCATAAATACCACCATAGTGGCTACTTAGTAGTTACCAAATTCATGTATTAAAAATTATTTAATAAGTATCCTATTGTTGGTTATTTAGATTCCTTCCTTTTTTTTGTGGAAATGAATATCTCAATTCTGTGACAACCTAAAGACTGACTTTTGATAATCAACTTAAGATAGATTCAAAAAGCAGAATTTTGGCGTCAACAGGTAAGAAATATTTCACAGCCACCCATACTATCATATACGTGGCCAACTCAGTCTAAACTAAATCTGAGCTGAAAGTGTCCAGGAATATGAACAGTTACTGTGCCTGGAAGTATAGAAAATGCTAGAGAAAATGGCATGAGTTGAGCCTGGAGAAGTAGACTCTTCCATTGCATGCAAAATATAAAAAGTTGTTTTTGTTTTTCCCTTTTCGTGTTCTCCTGACAGTGCTGTAGCTCTGTGGCTGCTGGCTCATGTCACACTTTTTCTTGAGCTTTTATTTGATAATGTTTGGCATTTCCTCTTTAAAGTGATATTTCCCTTTTGCTTAAATTGTCACATTTTGTTATTGATCACACCATGCTAGCTGCTGAGAAAACCCCAAATTAGAAAAAAGCCAACATTTGCTGAGTAGGGGGGGGGTGGAGAGAATGCCAGATTAAATGATTCATTTCAGCCATATGTGAAAGATGAAGTAGAGAGCAGATACTGAATGTGAGTTTCTCAGGAAATGCCCACATTGATGACAGATGAGGGAGAGGACTGTTTTCCAGAGGAAATCAGTGAAAAGACAGAGGATGAAAGAGACTGCACATCCATTATATCTTTTGAATTAGTGGATCTTGAATAGCATGTGTCTTAAAGAAATAATTAAAATGCCTTAATTCCCTTTGGCCTCTGTGATTGCCATCACAAATGACTGCAAACTAGTGACTTAGAAAAGCTGGAATTTATTCTCTCACAGTTTTAAAGGTCAGAAGTTAGAAATAAACGTTTGGCAGGGCCTCTTCCCCTCTCTGGGCACTAGGAAAAATCCTTCTTTTCCTCTTCCATCTCCTGGTGGGTCCATGCATTCCCCAGCATCCTTGGCTTGTGGCCACATCACTCCACTCTCTGCCTTTGTCTTCACACTGTCTTCTCTTTTTCTCTGTCTTCTTCTCTTTTATCTTTTATAAAGACGCTTGTCATTGGATTTAGGGCTCACCTGGGTAATCCAGATTTAACTCATCCTCAATCCTTTAACCAATTACATCTGCAAAGACCCTTTTTACAAATAAGGACACATCCAACGATTCCATGGATTTTGATGTGGACATATCTTTTTGGGGGAGCACAGTTCAACCCACTACAGTCCTTAATATAACAAAAGTGTACTATTTTAAGATATAGTATATTTCAGAAAAAAAATCTGGTTCATGAGAGATAACTTATGACCTGTCATTAACTAGGGTGAAAATACTTCCAGAAAGTGGTTCAGCACATGTCCACAATGGCAGGGCACTAGCACAACCTTCCAGTGCTGACACCCTCAAGTTCACCTCCCTTTCTATGGCTCCTTCATGAGTTTGGAATGTTAGCTCCTTCCCTTCTATGCAGTATTTGTTATTAGAGAGTATTCATTAACAATATTTACCTGTTAACATTTCTAAGTGTAGCATTTTCTAATTTCTGTGGTATAAATACTCCTGCCCTGGCCTATTTCAATCTGCCAATGAGACAGCCAGGTGAGAGGGGGTCCCTCCACCAGCCTGCACACTGGGGTAGAGCCTTGGCAAGTTCACGCAGTTTGAAGTGGGGAAGAACCTGGTCCCTCCTCTTCCTGTGTTGAAACCTGGGATTTAAACTGTGAGGTGGGAAGAACTCTAGCAGGGGACTCTGGCCTTGTGAGGAGTCCCTATGTTCCCCTCTTTTTCCTTTTCACCCAATAAAATCCTGCTTTACTCACCCTTCAAACTGTCTGTGAGCCTAAATTGTCAGGTCATGGGATGGGCAAGGACCCCATATTTAGCTGAACTAAGGAAAAGTCCTGTAACACCAAAAGGACATCACTGACCACAGAGTAATAGATGTATCCAATTAGATCAGCACACCACTATCAGTAGACAGATTTCGTTTTCATTAAATGAAAGAAGGACTACCTGAAATCAAGCTTCAATACATAGATAATAGTATTACTTAGGATAAATGCACTGCCTATGCCAAGAAAAAAAATCAAAAAAATTGATTTTAAATGTCATATGTTTTCTCTCTTCAGTGATTTCTCTTCAAACTTTTTGAAAGTGATGTCTTAATTCCTCCTTGCAATTCAGAGTCATGAGTGAATGGAAAGGAAGACAAATAATGAGGACATTTTCCACTGAACCAGAATCATTAAGACTGCTCTTAGGGGTATGGAACTTAGAGGTGCAGTTATTTGATCTTAATATGTGTGCAAATTTGAAATCGCCTCTTAAAATTTTGGACTTCAAAATTTGCATTGCTCATTGAAACCTAGCCAAGTAATGAAGTTTAGGAGGAAGAGGTGCTAGATAAAAATCTGTGCTCTTTGTGCCCCCTATTTTAGAGCAGCAAAAAGCCAGAGGGAGTAATATTAATTCAGGTAACAGTAACTAACTAATTAAGGTAAAACTAATTAATTCAGGTAATAATAATTGCAGTATTGTTTATTCGTATTCTGTGTTAGGAATTTATCTTATGAGAGAACTGATTTTAATTTGTTCAGAGAAACACTTCCCAAGTTTGTTCATAGGGTGTTTTTTGAGATGTAAAGTATCTGTGATTTTTTTAAGGTACATATTTATATACAAATGATGGTAGGATTCGTGCTCCAGAGAAAGGGCTTGGATGAGTTCTGGTTGTTGCACTTCTTCCCTTTCCCTCGTTCTTCCCCAGGCATGCAGAAGTTTCCCCAAGATTCTCCACAGTCTTTCCTGTGAAATCCTGATAGGGCTACCACCTTGTCCTGGTTATGAAATTGCATATCCCACATCTCAGGATCCCCTTTAGTCCCAGGAACACTGGGACTGGAAGTTTGGTCACCCTAGAGCCTGGTGAGGCTCCTGGAGGAAAACTCAGCAAGGACATAGGACCACCTTCCCAAGTCTGTGGTCTCCAGAAGCTTCGCTCTCCCATTTGGCCCATGATCAGCCTTTAGCAATTTGTGAACATTTCTGGTTTCATCTTCCTGCTGGTTTATAGGGTATATGGCAGCTTCTTCCCCACGCTCAAGTCTTGTTTCTCCCTGTAGACATCTGGTCTTGAGTTGATTATTTGCCCAGCAACCTCAGTTATCTGATGGTTCAAGAAAAGCCATTAATTTGCAGTTTTCCCAGTTTTTTTTCCTATTTGTAAGAATGGGAGTGATGTTCTTTCAGTTCTCTACATCCTCCAGCTGAAACCAGAAGTCATCATAAGGATTTTAATAACTGAATCTGAAGTAAATAAACATGGATATGTGTTATCGGTATTTTTAAATAATTAATATTGTCATAAGTGTTCACTATATTTATAAAGTGAATCATAGCACCTGATTCATAGCAGATGCCCAGTAAATATTAGTTCTTTTCCTATTTTACCCTCTCCTCCCCCACCACACCCCCAGTGTAGATGATAGTGTTAATTTTTTTTTCATGTATTTTCTTTGTTGTTCTCATTGAAAGAAGTAATTTAAAGAAGGCAAATAAGTGAATTATGTTGGAATAAAAAATTGTCTAGAGAGCTCAGACTTACACAACTATGGAGTTTCTTAGCTGGCACTGACAGGGGAGATTAAGAAGAACCTGTTCTGTTGAGGTTAGATAACACTGATCAGGTCTATCTATCTAGCAAATGGCAGTAACCCAAATAATGCCTCAGAAATAAAATTCGCAAGGCTTGGCAAGATGCTTAGTATTTTGACAGCCATATTGTGGCTTGGGACCGTGATTTTTCTAGCTCTCCAAGTTCAGCTCAGTAAAATCTGCCCAGTTCTTACAATCATATCTCTAAAGAAAACTCTCCAGGCTGCAGAAACTAGTATTGATGATTTATTGAGTAGCAGACTTCTTTTTACATCATTTATAGACGTTTTTATAAATCTACAATGAGGAAATGTTCCTCTACCATGATGCAGAAACTTCATTTAAATCTAGACACAGGTGCAGGGTAGACACTAGATTTTTATAGATGAATAAACCTCCAGCATTGTTCTTTCCTTCCTTATTTAATATATATTATAGAACTACATTTACTATACCTTATAATTGATAGAATGTGCTTGTACATCAGGCACTTTCTAAAATGTTCTTGCTGCAGTTTATTTAAAGCAACCCTATATGAGAAGGGATTCTATTTTCTTTATGATCTTGGAAGAGCCACATATACTTTTGCATATAATTAATACTTATAAACAATAAAAAGAAATATTTTAGGTTTAATGCAAAAACATAACATCATTCTCATTGCCCAGTAGACTTTCAGGCTTGCAGTAAAATTCTACTTTCATTATATTTCCAAACTTAAGTGCACATAAGGGTTTTTATTTTCTGGTAAATTTGAAGGCATTTTTGTTTTCAGGATTATAAATTATATTTTTAATTTGTGTAATATTAACCTGACTAAGAAGTTTGCTTAATTTACACTTAAAATTGTTGTATATTTCTATGTGCTGACCTGTTAGTAACACAATACAAATTAAGAGTTATACACATTAAGAAATCAAAACCAGAAGAGTCTTAAGGAAATTACTGGTTTAGCCCTCTTCTACTTCAATAACAGACAAACTCCTAAAGCAGCTCACTAGTTATCTTGCCAACAATAGTCTTTCTTCTTGCCTTTATGTTTGTATACATATTTAGTTCCCTCAACTCCTCCCCTGCCGCCTACTGCCTATCTATAGATAGACCTGTTTTTTGTTACCTGCCTGTCATAGTTGCATTCTAAAATAACACACATGAAAAGATTACTGGACAGAAAATAAACATTCCACTAGAGAAAATTGTATGTAGGCAATTTCAGTTACCTACATATAACTCACTAGGATGCTTCTTTGGAGAAAATTACCCTGACTAGAGAAAACTCATTCTGCTTCTCCCCCGAACCTCAAACAAAGATTCATTGCCCTGAGATCTTTGTCGAGGCATCCAACTTCTTTGTTCTTTAGTTTTTGTTTCTGTAAAATGGTAATTTTGTCTACTTATTTAGATCTTTTGCATCCCAAGAGAAATTTCAGGTAGTTAAGTGGTTTTTTTTTTTTTTTAAATAAACTGTTAGGACCCTATAAGATCATGCAAATGAAAGTCTAATCCATATACTTCACTAGATGGCCTTATCCTATGGTTAAAAGTCTTATCAGAAGAAACACTAGCAAAACAAAAATGTATGTTTTGAAAAGAAATTTTCAAGCTTCAACTGATGTATGCTTAGAGCAATATATCAATTAATATGTGCAAGCTTAGTAATTGAAACACACCTTTGGAATTTGCTATAGGATGATTTTCTTTCTATAATACAGTTGGCCCTCCATATGTGACCTGAACTGACTATCATGAACTGGATGCTTTCTGACATATTCTAGCTATAAAGTACATCGTACATAGCAGCATTCCATCATCAAATAAGTGGTTATATGTGATCGGGCTTGAGCAGGTCCTAAAGGCACAAATAAGATACATGAGAAAGTGGCTTAAATGCCCATGGTCTCCACTCTTGCCACCCTGCCTTTTCTTCTCCAGCCTGCACCTATGGCCTCATGGGGAGTTCCCTATGATCAGTTGACAGAGGAAGAGAAGACTATGACCTGGTTTACAGATGGGTCTTCACAATATGCGGGCACCACCTGCAAGTGGACAGCTGCAGCACTACAGCCCCTTGATAGGACATTCCTGAAGGACAGTGGTGGAGGGAAATCTTCCCAGTGGGCAGAACTTCGAGCAGTACACCTGGTTGTGCACTTTTATGGGAGGAGAAATGGCCAGATGTGCAATTATATAATGATTCATGGGCTGTAGGTTTGGCTGAATGGTCAGGGACTTGGAAGAAGCACGATTGGAAAATTGGTGACAAACAAATTTGAGGAAGAGGTATGTGGATGGACCTCTCTGAGTGGTCAAAAACTATGAAGATATTTGTACCCCATGTGAGTGCTCACCAATGGGTGACCTCAGCAGAAGACAAGTTTAATAATCAAGTGGTTAGGATGACCCGTTCTGTGGATATCACTCAGCCTCTTTTCCCAGCCACTCCTGTCATCACTGAATGGGCCCATGAATAAAGAGGCCATGGTGGCAGGGATGGAGGTTACACATGGGCTCAGCAACATGAACTTCCACTCACCAAGGCTGACCTGGCTATAGCTACTGCTGAGGGCCCAATTTGCCAGCAGCAGAGACCAACACTGTGCCCTCGATATGGCACCATTACTTGGGGTGATCAGCCAATTACCTGGTAGCAGGTTGATTATATTGGACCTCTTCCATCATGGAAAGGGCAGAGGTTTGTCCTCACCGGAATAGACACTTGCTCTGGATACAGGTTTGCCTATCCTGCACACAATGTTCATGCCAAGACTGCCATCTGTGGGACTCACAGAATGCCTTATCCACCATCATAGTATTCCACACAGCAGTGTCTCTGACCAAGGCACTCACTTTATGTCTAAAGAAGGGCAGCAGTGGGCTCGTGCTGATAGAACTCATTGGTCTTACCATGTTCCCCATCATTTTGAAGCAGCCAGATTGATAGAACGGTGGAATGGCCTTTTGAAGTCACAATTACAATGCCAAGTAGGTGACAATATTTTGCAGGGCTGGGGCAAAGCTCTTCAGAAGGCCGTGTATGCTCTGAATCAGTATCCAATATATGGTATTGTTTCTCCCATAGCCAGGATTCACAGGCCTGGGAATCAAGGGGTGGAAGTGGAAGTAGCACTGGTCACCGTCACCCTTAGTGATCCATTAGCAAAATTTTTGCTTCCTGTTCCTGCGACATTATGTTCTGCTGGCCTAGAGGTCTTAGTTCCAGAGGGAGGAACATTGCCATCAGGAGACAATGATTCCATTACATTGGAAGTTAAGATTGCCACCTGGACACTTTGGGGTCCTCTTACCTTTAAGTCAACAGGCCAAGAAGGGAGTGACAGTGTTGGCTAGGGTGATTGACCTGGAATATCAAGATGAAATCAGCCTACTACTCCACAATGGAGGTAAGGAAGAGTATGCATGGAATACAGGATATCCATTAGGGTATCTTTTAGTATTACCATGCCCTGTGATTCAGGTCAATGGGAAACCACAACAGCCCAATCCAGGCAGGGCTACAAATGACCCAGACCCTTCAGGAATGAAATTTTGGGTCACTCCACCAGAAAAAACCAAAACAAACAAACAAAAAAAACCCACAACGTGTTCAGGTGCTTCCTAAAGGAAAAAAGAATACTGAATGTGTAGTAGAAGAACATAGTCATCAATACCAGCTATGACCATGTGACCAGCTGCAGAAACGAGGACTGTAACTGTCATGAGTATTTCCTCCTCCTTTTGTTAAAAAAAAAAAGTTTGTGCATGTATACACATGTACTAAGAAAATATCTTTATTTTATTTCCTTTTCCTTTATCATGGACATAAGATTTACTACTTCATATCAGCAATTAAATACTGTTAACTTTATGTAATAGTATTTGAGTTGGGGATTGGTACATTTCTGGTTGTACGAAGGATAGTTGAATTATGTTAGGCATAATTATGACCTTATTGCCTTTATTTGAAGATTATGTATGATCTCAGGAGATGTGTATGGGTTCAAGTTGACAGGGGGTGGACTTGTGATGTTAGTACTGAGTGTTATCTTGATTGGATTGAGGAATACAAAGTATTAAACCGGAATGTGTCTGTGCTACCCCAGGTGAATTCCAACAGGTGTTGCCCAAAGAGATTAACATTTAAGTCAGTGGGCTGAGGAGGGCAGATCCACCCTTAATCTTGTGGGCACAATCTAATCAGCTGCCATCGAATATAAAGCAGCCAGAAAAATGTGAAAAGGTGAGATGGCCCTAGCCTCCCAGTCTATGCCTTTCTCGTATGCTGGAGGCTTCCTGCCCTCAAACATCAGACTCCACCTTCTTCAGTTTTGAGACTCAGACTAGCTCTCCTTTCTCCTCAGCTTGCAGACAGCCTATTGTGAGACCTTGTGATCATGTAAGTTAATACTTAATAAACATATATATATATATATATATATATATATATATATATATAGTGTATGTGTGTGTATGTGTTTGTGTGTGTGTGTGTGTGTGTTTATCCTATTAATTCTGTCCCTCTAAGAGAACTCTGACTAATATAGTTTGGGATCCATAGATTCGACCAACTGAGAATCAAAAATATTGGAAAAAATATATAAAAAGAATACAAGGAAAACAATACACTGTGATAACTATTTATACAGTACTTACATGTATTAGAATTTATATGTAACCTAGAAATGATTTCAAGTATATGGAAGAATATGCATAAGTTATATGCAAATATTATACTCTTTTATATAAGGAACTTGAGCATCCACAGATTTTGGTATCTGAGGGGGTCCTGGAACCAATTCCCTATGAATACTGAGGTACAACAGACTTTTCTCTACTTAATATGGAATTGCATCCAGATAAACCCATGGTAAGTCAAAAATACTCTTAAGAAAAAAAAAATCATTTAATGCTTGCTACACAACAGTCAGCCTATGATTTAACCATGGGTTTAACTTATGATTTTTTAATTTTATGATGATAAAAGTGATAAACATTCAGTAGAAACCATAACCCCATTTTATATCATAAGGATCTCTTTAAACTTATTGGTTTATATCCTGATAAACCTATCATAAAGTCAAAAAATTATGAGTCAAACCATCCTAAGTCAGGGACCATCTGTGTCTGTCTTAACCTAAAACAAGAATGACTTGAGTAAATAACAGCCACTGATAATTTCAGAATATCATATTAACAAGAATGTTGGCCAGTAGACATATTTATTAAACTTCCACAAATAAAAAAAGATATGAGGTTTGTTTGTTTGTTTGGGAGACCAGACTCGTCCTAGGGTTTTCCAAGCTACCTAAGGGTTTCCAACTACCAGTCAACTCATTATCATAAAAAATATCACTTTGGAGTTTCTTAGGATTTCAGAAGTTGTAAGCCAGGACACGAGTTTGAAGACCAAATATATGTTCTTTGGTGGTTGACATAAATAGCGGATTGTGTGAAATTAGGCTGTGGCAGGCAGAAGAAAATCAACAATTGATGGTATAACCCACTAATAGCAAAGAAACATCCCATATGTCAGAAGAGAGATTGTATTAATTAAAATAATCAAAGATTTTTAATTAAGGAAGCTCTGATGTTTAAAAAATTAAACTTTAGGGGCACACAGTTTCCATTATTAATGGGCCATCAACAATAGCTCAAGCAATCACATGGTCATGGTGAACAAGAGGAGACTCTACAGGTCATTGAAGAAAACTGCGTGGCCGAAGAATGACACAGATCCTTTGCCTCACTTTGCATGTTGCTCAGAAACCTAAGCGTTACCAATTCACCTTTCTGCTAGTTGGAAAAGACCTGCTTTTTAGGGATTAACAATTTTCAAAACTTTAGGTGGTAATGATTCCCTTTCTCAAAATAAGAAATAAAACACTACAAATAGTATTCTAATTAATGGATGATCAGCTTGCTGATTACAACATGGTGTTAATGAAGCTAAAATTTGAATTCATTCTTCTATATTTTATTTAAGATTATGGTTTTCTCTATATCCCTAACAAAAGGTAGCATTTTAAAAAAATTGGAGTTACATAAAAGACTGTGCATTAGCAGAATAAGTCTGTCTTCATTGTTGATGACGACCCCTTGAGGTACTGCTTCCATACTGGTAACTCACTAGAGAGTCATTCTCATATACAGAAGGTAGAAGACTGCGGAAAATAAAGCTGGAAAGATGAGTACAATGTGCAATATTGGGAGGCAGTGATGAGTCTCAAAACTGGAACCAGAATATCCATAACAGATCTATTTCATAAATACAAATGTGAATGTAACACTAATATTAGATCCTTTCACTGAAACCATAGACAACAAATTGCTTTTTTTATTTCAATTTTTAGTTTCATGCACTTCCTTCTCATTAAATATGCAATCAATGAAATGCTTTTTCTACAAGGGTGCTCTTCTCTTTAAACCATATGAAATTTTCCATCACTGTGGCTCTTCATAATGATTTAACATAGTCAACTTATTATTTAAAAGCACAAGCAATTTCTCTGGGTTTTCTTGGGCACGCTTGCTTGACTAGCATGCCCATGCTATGCAGGTGCTTGACACACTTACACACGATTAGATACTGAACTATAAACTGTGGTACACACAGTCTTCCCTGTGAGTCACTAAATAGATGCTAAGCTTTTTTGTCAGGGATGCTTTGTTTGATAAGGTAATACCAAAGTGTCTGCTAAGCCAAGGTCAGAATGATTTTTCATGCTCTGGTTTAGCCATGATAGGTTAGACAATAGGAATTGAAAAGATGACAGACCACACTGTAAGACTAGATCTCTTGAATGTTATTGCCTCTACAACAAGCAGGATGACCACGACAAGGAAGGGAAGGGCATTGTTTAAGATCATTTGGATTCACGAGTAAAAAGTAGTGTGTATCTAAGTGATTCTCCAATTTGCACATTTACAAGACTAAGGTGTCTTTAATATCACTAGTTGACATTTTCTATCTTATAAGTGCTTTTTTCCTGGTTCCCCCTTAATTCCTTAGATTTCCATCTTAAAATAAAATTTTCTTGGCTCATGTTAGGTATAAAAGTTTTATGGGTTATTGTTTCAATTTGTTTTCAGTATTTTTATTATGAGGAATACTCATATTTGTGTGCTTAATTGTTTGCCATGTTCTTCCTAATAAATAGTCTTGTATTTGCCTTGTAAAATGCTTATAAAAACCCAGTGGAGCAGATGAACCACCCTGTGTATTATAGTAGCTATCATCATTATCTGCATTTTAAAAGTCACACAACCATTAAATTCATGAATTAGCTCAACAAAAATTTATTGAATGCCTGTTGTGCTAGATTATCATGGGAGGTAATAGGAATAGAGTAGGGTTAACAGAACATGCAAAGGGGACTTCACTCATCCTCATTGAAACTCACAGTCCAGATGTTAGGCAATCACCCTATCACCTATGAAAATTATAACTGCACCCAATCATGACATGAAGAACAACATAATCTCAAAGAAATTGTACACACAATGGTCCCATGAAGGCGAGAATGGGGCCTATTTAAGGAACTGAGAATGAGGGACTCCGAACATGATGGGAGGTGCAAATGTAGGGCTGAGCCAAGTAGCTTGTTTATTATCCCTAAAATAATGGAGTTGTGGTAGTTTTAAGCAAAAGAGCAACATGATCTGATTTTTGCTTTGAAGAGATCTCTGCTGGGGCACAGTTGGCACTGGAGGCAGAGTAGGCACTGGGAACTGAGAGGGGTTATTGGAGTAGACACATAGTCATGGCAAATGTCTAACCCCAAATTGTGTCTTCTTTCAGGTGTATCACGCAAACCCATATAAAGCGATCAGGGATAGCTTGCTGTTACTCACTAATAAGTGGAAAATATGTGAATTTCCCAGGACCACATCATTTCTCAGTGAGAATATCAGGAATAAATGAGTGTTTTGATTCTTACCCCACTGCATTTACTTCACATGCCATGCCAGCTAATGTGTAGGAACATAAGTATATTTTTATTTAATCAGCTCTCAACTTGCCTCGGTTTCCAACCTCTGTGGTCCCTCAATGCTGTAGTCCAAAGAAAAACCAAAGACACTTAAAATCACATATGAAATTTTTATAAAAGGAAATCAACTAAGAGAATAGAAATTTCTTGACCAAGTTCTTGAGATATAAACCATTAGTAAAATTGAGACATTAAGTCCATGAATTAAAATTAGTATTCTATAAGCCTTAATGTAAACTTATACAGTAAAACCTAAGATCACTGGAATGTTTATGGAATGAAATTTCTGATTAGTAGACATAACTTAATTTTCTAAATGAGCCTCTGCTTTTTTAAGATCCCACAACACCTCTGGATTATCTTAAGAATTACCACCTTTAACTTGGTATACACAGCATCCCACATTTTGTCCTCAAACCAGCTTCTCCTCTCCCCTCCCAAGAACTCTACTCCTGGTGAAATATTGCCTAAATGCTTGTGGACATTTTCACATCTATGTACACATATGTCATTGGAATGGCTTCCCCAACCGTGATGTGACTCCCACTTATCCACCAAGACATAGTTGCATCCCCCTTTCTCAGGAAGCCTTCCTACCCATCCCTGTTGCTAATGACCTTGCTTCTTTTATGCTTTTAAAACACTTACTGTCTGTATCAATTACTTGAAAGCCATCATATATTGCTTTGTCTGTAATCTCCTAAACAGAACTGGAAGTTTCTTAAGAGAGGAAAAGTTCCTTCTATGTTTACAACATTGGGGAAAGCATCTTGTAGGTTGGTATTCAACAGCATTGAAATAAGATTTATACACAGCTTGCACGTCAATAAGATATTTGCAGATAAATATAAATGTTACAGAAACACCATGCCTTTTCCTTTTTCCTACTAAAGCAACTAGGTTATTGAGGTCATAAGATAACACAGTTATGGCTGGGCAGTGTCTCATGCCTGTAATCCCAGCACGTTAGGAGGCTGAGCCGGGTCAATCACTTGAGGTCAGTAGTTTGAGACCAGCCAGGCCAATGTGGTGACGCTCCACCTCCACTAAAATATACAAAAATTAGCCAGGCATGGTGGCACGTGCCTATGATTTCAGCTATTCAGGATCCTGGGGCAGGAGAATTGCTTGAACCTAGGAAACAGAGTTTGCAGTGAGCTGACGTCACACCACTGCACTCCAGCCTTGGCAATAGTGTGAAACTCTGTCAAAAAAAAAAAAAAAAAAAAAGAATAGACATATTATGGACAGGGTTAAAATTTAAATGACTAAATTACATTACAAAATACTGAATTACTTTTAAAATATTAATATTATTAATAACATTATTAACAAAAAATTATGGAGACATTTGAAGGAATAGATTTTAACCTGAATCCTCTATTTATTTTTAATTTTTTTATTTTTGAAAGAAAAAGAGAGGAAAAAAGTGAGAGTGAAAGAAAGAAAAAAAAGAATGTAAGAGAGAAAGAAAGAGGAAAAGAGAGAGGGAGAGAGAACGGGATTCTTGTTCTATTGCCCAGGCTAGAATGCAGTGTAAAAATGGGTATTAAAAACCTCTTTTATGCCAATAATTGTGCTTAACAATGGAGACAGGAAGGAATAAGAGATGAAAATAACAAACAAGCAGCCAACTAATATTTTATTTAAATCTGTGAAATGCTATGCAATTGCTAAGGAGTGATTTACTTCCAATTATGTGGTCACTTTCAAAATAGGTGTAATGTGATAGTGAGAAAAATGTATGTTTTGTGGATTTGGGGTGCAGAGTTCTGTAAATATTTGTTAAGTTTACTTGTTCCAGGTCTGAGTTCAAGTCCTGGATATCCTGGTTAATTTTCTATCTCGTTGATCATATATTGACAGTATAATGTTAAAGTCTCCCACTATTATTGTGTGGGAGTCTAAGTCTCTTTGTAAGTCATTAAGAACCTGCCTTATGTATCTGGGTGTTCCTGTATTGGGTGCGTATATATTTAGGATCGTTAGCTCTTCTTATTGCATTGATCCTTACACCACCATGTAATGTCCCTCTTTGTTTCTTATGGTCTTTGTTGCTTTGAAGTCTGTTTTATCAGAGACAAAAATTGCAGCAGCTTCTTTTTTTTCTCTCCATTTGGTTGGTATGTCTTCCTCTATCCCTCTGTTTTGAGTCTTTGTGTATCCTTGCATGTGAGATGGGTCTAGATACAGCATACTGATGGATTTTAGCTTTTTATCCAATTTTCCTGTCTGTGTCTTTTGATTGGGGCATTTAGTCCATTTAAATTTAGGATTA
>CAUYLG010017421.1:0-27597 GCA_963573385.1 Cacajao melanocephalus
CCCATTTGTCAATTTTGGCTTTTGTTGACATTGCTTTTGGTGTTTTAGTCATGAAGTCTTTGCTCATGCCTATGTCCTGAATGGTTTTGTCTAGGTTTTCTAGACAAAATCTTTGGGAAAGGCATTTAAGGTAAATAGCGAATTTTCAGTCAAAAATTAACCATTGTTAATTAAAACTAGTTCGACCTAAGCAAACTTTTGGTTTTGTTAGTAGCATTCCGTTTCACTCCCATTTAACTTACAAGCATTTTCTTTTCTTTTAAATTGTATTATAGGCCCTGGGGTACATATGCAGATCTTGCAGAATTTTTGCACAGGTATGTACATGGCAAGGTGGTTTACTGCCTCCATCTCCAAGTCATCTATATCTGGCATTTCTCCCCATGTTATCCCTCCCCAACTTTGACACCCCCTGCTGTCCCTCCTTTAGCTCCCCCTCCAACAGACCCCAGTGTGTGATGCTGCCCTCCAGGTGCTCATGTGTTCTCATTGTTCATCACCTGCCTATGAGCAAGATTATGTGGTATTTTCTCTTCTTGTGTCAGTTTGCTGAGGGTGATGATTTCCAGATTCATCCATGTCCCTTCAAAAAACATGAATGTGTCCTTTTTATGGCTGCATAGTATTCCATGGTGTACATGTGCCACATTTTCTTTGTCCAGTCTATCATTGATGGGCATTTGGGTTGCTTCTAGATCTTTGCTATTGTAAATAGTGCCACAACAAACATGTGCATGCATGAGTCTTTATAATAGAATAATTTATAATCCTTTGGGTATATACCCAGTAATGGGATTGCTGGGTCAAATGGTATTTCTAATTCTAGATCCTTGAGGAATTGCCACAGTCTTCCACAACTACTTTACACTTCCATCAGCAGTGTAAAAGTGTTCCTATTTCTCCACACCTTCTCCAGCATCTGTTGTCTCGTGATTTTTTAATGATCACCATTCTAACTGGTGTGAGATGGTATCTCAATGTGGTTTTTATTTGCATTTCTCTGATGACCAGTGACAAACATTTTTTCATGTTTGTTGGCCTCGTAAATGTCTTCTTTTGAAAAGTGTCTGTTCATATCTATTGCCTACTTTTCAATGGGTTTCTTTTTTTCTTGTAAATCTGCTTTAGTTCTTTGTAGATTCTGGATATTAGCTCTTTGTCAGATGGGTAGATTGCAAAAAATTTTTCCCATTCTGTTGGTCAATTTAGTCTAATGATTATTTCTTTTGCTGTACAGGAAATCTTAAGTTTAATTAGATCTCATTTGTCTATTTTGGCTTTTGTTGCCATTGCTTTTGGCATTTTAGTCATGAAGTCCTTGCCTATATCTATGTCCTGAATGGTTTTAACTAAGTTTTCTTCTAGGATTTTTATTGTGTTTGGTATTACGTTTAAATCTTTCTTCCATCTGGAGTTAATTTTAGTGTGGGGTGTAAGGAAGGGGTCCAGTTTCAGCTTTCTGCAGGTAGCTAGCCAGTTTTCCCAACACCATTTATTAAACAGGGAGTCCTTTCCCCATTGCTTATTTTTGTCAGGTTTGTAAAAGATCAGATTGTTGTAGATATGTGACATTTATTCTGAGGCCTCTGTTCCATTCTATTAGTCTATATCTCTGTTTTGGTAACAGTATCATGCTGTTTTGATTATTGTAGCCTTGTAGTATAGTTTGAAGTCAGGTAGCGTGATGCCTCCAGCTTTTGCTTAGGATTGCCTTGGCTATGCGGGCTTTCTTTTGGTTCCATATGAAGTTTAAAGCGTTTCTTTTCTTTTTTTTTTTTTTTTTTCCCCAGTTCTGTGAAGAAAGTCAATGGTAGCTTGATGGGGATAGCATTGAATCTATAAATTACTTTGGGTAGTATGGCCATTTTCACAACATTGATTCTTCCTAACCATGAGCATGGAATGTTTCTCCATCTGTTTGTGTCCTCTCTTACTTCCTTGAGCAGTGGTTTGTAGTTCTCCTTGAAGATGTCAAGCATTTTCTAATCCAAGAGAAAATAATCATTACATAATTGTAAAGACTTGCTGAAAACCAGTGGCAATAGGAAAGGCTTCTATTCACCTCACTTTATAGGCCCTGGACATGCTTATAGGGTGATTCTGCCTGAGAATCTCTATCCACTCAATAACATTTTCACCTATGAAAGTTTTTAAAAGTGTTGCTTCAAAAAATGTTGTTACTGTAGATAGAGTGAAATACACTGGTTTAGAAAGTTTCCACAGAGCTATTTCTCAGTCTGAGTTCCAGTTTAGCCAGTTATTATATGCAGTTTGTTAATATCACTAGCAGCTAATAAATCTGCCCATTCTTTTGGAAATGCTAACACAGAGATGTAGAACCAAATATATATAGATATAATATGGAATTATTAAAAACTAAACAGAAAATAAGGTCAATTTTATTACTCCTCAAATCAATTTTTGCAGCAATTTAAACATGGCTATGATTTTTCAAACAGGAGACATTGATTATAAAACTTTTATGTTTTATCCATAACAATGGTATTGTACCTTCTCAAATTGGGCTTAAATTGGGAAATATCTATGATGAGAGAGACATAATATAGAATTGGAGAATGAATGTCAGAAACTAATAAAAGCCACTATAATAAATAGTTTTATTTTTTAGCACTTTAATCAGTACAATTTAAAACAAAAGCTCACTAAAAAGAAAAAATAATTACCACATATTAATATTTCGAATAAAGACAAAGCCATAGACAGTGAATAATTTTAAAACAGCTTTTTAAATTACTATGATAAAGAATTGAGAAAAGCCAGTGATTTAACTCAAAAAGCTGTAGTGTAAATAAAAAATAAACAGGGAAAATATATTAAGTAGAGCAAATTAAAGTGTGAATTAATTGCCTATCAAAAAAACCAGAATGGATTATTTGAAGTCTTATTAACTTACCAAAGAGGTGAGCACAAAGAGAAACAAACAAACCTCACTTTTGAAAATTAGAATTAAAAACCTCAAGTAAAGTACAAGCAATTGAAATGGAAAAAAAATTTAAAAAGATAATGCCCATGACTGGATAGCATTAAGTCAAGATATACAAAGATACTTCAACCTAGGAAATCAAATCCAAAGCCATATTTAACTATATTAATTGTCAAAAGGGGAAATTTCTATATGATTATCTTAATAGTTGCTAAAAAGTAGTATTTTTTAGTGGCTAGAACTTATTATTACCTACTGCCAGCACCGTGGAGAGCTTTGAAAGAAAAATTATGGATACATAGTAGTTGCACATTTTTAGAAGTTACATGTGATATTTTGATACAATTATACAATGTGTAATTATCAAATCATGACAATTGAGATATCAATCACTTGAAATATTTATTATTTCTTTGTGTTGGGAACATCCCTAATCTACTCCTATAGCTATTTTGAAGTATACAATGTTATTATTATTATTAACTGTAGTCATCCTATTATGCTACCGAACAATAGATCTTATTTCTTCTATCAACTGTACAGGTACAAAAATACCGCTAAAACTTTTTTGATCAAATTTAACAGTACTGGAGCTTTTAAAAATATGAGACACATTAGTAATAGACCTGCACTTACTTATTTGGTGGAAACACTAGCCTTCATTGCTATGAATCTGTGGAGTCTTTGTGTATCTCTCTTCATCTGAATAGTCATACTTTTGGTGTGTACATACCAATATTGATAATTGGATGCTGTCTCAGACCCCACTGGAGCTGGACATGTACTGTATTAATTTTCTAAAATATTAACATTTCCAAATTCCAAAACACATCTTGACTAAGGATTTCTGGTTGAGAAGTTTTAGTGTTATAGCAATGGTGATTTTTTTTAAAGTACTGTATATTGCCTCATAACATTCATTAAAAAGAAAAACCAATGAAATTTACCTAATTTACACTCCCTGGAAACATCATCGAAGAAGCAAAATAGATGATCTCTTCTAGCATTCACAAAGACTACCTTGTAGTTTCACCTAATCAACACTTCTGCCCAGTGCTATCCTAGGTTAGTGCTGCTGGTTTTGGTAATTTATTAATGAAAACATATAGCATGTAATATATCTTTCTTTTGCTCATTATTAACTTTGTGAAAAATCGTTTGTGTATCACTATACTTCATTTTCTTTGCTGCACAGTGTAGCAGTGTATGGATACAACACAGTTTATTTATGCATTCTGCTGTGTATAGATGTTTGCTTTGCTGCCAGTTTGAGATTGGTGGATTTAATTTTATTTCTTTTCTTTTCTTGTGTATATTTCTTGACTTTTCAAAATAAGCATGTTTTAAAATAATAAATAAAAAGTTTTAGACTAAAGTATTGATGTCATGGCAAATATGTTTGAGTAAATGGCATGGTCTTGATCTTCAACAGAGAATGCATGACACCCATAATACCAAACAAGGGCTTGTCTATAATCAATCAGCATAAAAAAATTCAGTACAGCAGGAAATGGATACACATTGACAAAAAGTGTTGCTAGGTTTCCTGTTTGGTTGTAGCTGAGGAAACTAAAGGAATAAAAGAAAATTGACTTATTTTAAACCTCTAATTATTCTGTAATGCTAATCAAAATAATATTTGCATTTTGTCTTATTTATGCCAAGTACAGTACAGCAAATCTCACATCATATTTATTTTCATCCCATCTTTTCCCCCTTTCTATCATTGAAAATTAATCCTCATCTATGACAATAGTTATGATACAGCATACCCTTTTGTCCCCCTCCATGACTCTCTCATTCCTCCAATATGACGTAGTCTTTGCCAGTAATACCTCTGGAAGAAACTGAGTCTAAAACATAAGCTCCCAATGTGGAAAGCAGAGAAAAAAGAGTCCAAATAGACACTGGGTGAGGGGGAAACTGAGTATTTCTCTGGATTCCACATGTGTACACGAGCATCTGCCAATAATATAGACAGATGATAGGTAGGTAGATAGATAAATAGGTTGATAGGTAAACATAGACTGATCATTCTGTTCATTCAAAAGCTTATGGATGTAACTTAACTTAAAATTCCTTTTTAGGCTATTTTGCCTTTGAAGTTATAGCTGAACTAAATGCATGGTTTCATCTCTCTTGTAAAGTATTTCTGGTAGATAAATAAGAATGAACAAAGCCATAATTATAATGACAAGAGAATATCATGAAACTAAGTATTTAAATGGATATAGGTATTTGTTCTATGCTTAAATTGATAATATCCTCTTTGTTCTGTTTAATAAGCAGTGTATTCCTTTAATATATGTACATTCTAGTCATGTTATGCAATTGTTGTAGTGATCAAATAATTTTGTCATCTATGTGTGAATGTAGTATGTGCTAGTTTTGTGCCAAAACCAATATACCATACATAATTGATGCATTATGCTTATTCTGAGAGAAGCTACCATTACCAGTACAGTAATGTTCTAATAAACTTAGGAAACATGTATTGTCAAAAACTGCAAAATCTTGAAAATAATTAAAATATAGGATCACCAAAAAAAAGAAAACAATAATGGGGCTATTTATTCAGGCAACTCATTGGTAGTAACCAAAATGTTTCAAAATATAGAAAAGAAAATTTTATGTTTCAATAATTTATATTTAATATTTATGTAGTTTAGCCTGAGAAAAAAGTGTCAATTAGTATGATCAAAGCAAATCATCAATAAAAATAGCTAATGCTGAAGTTTTTATAGATTTCTCCATATGCTGAACAGTTTCAAGTCTTTGAGGTTCATAAAAAAGCCAGCCAAGAGTCCCTTTGTTTTCTTGTGACCTGAGGCATACTTATCAACTTGAACCTTTCTCCCTTTTTTTAATAGGTAGTGATTGGTATTTAAGAAGTATAGATATTAAGGAGTTAGTAGCACTTTTAAGTTTCTAATATCTTAAAAAAATGTTTCATATTTAAAATATGGAGAGAATTAGAGTCAGATTTTTCATAGAGGAAAAGAAAACAATTTTTGTCTTGACAGGTATTCTTGCTGAATTTTGGTTTGGTTGAATTTAAATACAGTCAACATCAGTTTAACAGGTCTGGCTTGTAGTACAGAAATAATATGATCCAAAGAATAATTTTAGTGAGGCACAAATTATAAGACTTTTGTAATATTTGTTCTTTAAGACCCCAAATTACACACTTATTTCAGTTTCAAAAATAATTGATAAGAATATGTCATGATGGGATTCTTTCAATCAAAAGATAAATTTAATTGACAAAGTTTGGTTTTATAGTTTATCCTCCAGAGGCACTGTAGATATAGTTGAGGCAATTTTTTGGATGAACTTCTCACAACCCATTTCTTTCAACAGAAATATATAGGAAATATCCTACAAGTACTATCTGTGTTTATTACATTTGTTGGATAGACGAGGAAAAAACACAAAACAAATGTCAAGTTGGTTTATCCATGACAGATGTTGTAATGGGAAAAAAGCAAAGCAATAACCTTGCAGTGGTCTGCAAGCGCTGACCCAATCACAGGATTGTTGTAATACCTACACTTATTATTAAAATTTGTCTCATCAGGTAAAATAAAGCAGTGGAACCAATAAGTGTTACACCCCATTTATGATAAGCTGGTCTTAGGGGTTTGTAAGCCAAAAGAAAGTCAGTCCAATTGTTTATGTTATCAGCTTGGGTTGAAAAACTTAAGGACAGAGAGCAATACCTGGCATGCTATAAGATCATGATTCTTGCAGCCTGCAGAGTGGTCCTGTGGCAGTGCATAGATTTAGCATAGGTAGGAAATATTAAACGACATTTTTCCCCTGCCTATTTTATTTTGGTTAAATCAGCAGTATTTAAATAAAAAATAAACTTAAGAACCTGGCAATTTTTGGATTCTGTGAATTGACCATTTCTATTCTGTGTTAGCATAAGCATTTTGATATACATTAAACATAGATCAGTCTTTGATGCTAAATCAGTCTTTCTTGCATTTTCTAGGAAAAATCATCAATATACATGTTTTATTCAAATATGTCTTCTAGGAAGTTACTACCATGGATTTTGAGTCCAGCCCCTGCTAGATGAATACTCAGTCTTCAAATATTTTAGAAAATAAATTGATGTTATGTACAAATGCATTTACACATATAAATATATTTATACATCTGAGAAAAGTAAACTTTACTATGTGGAAATAATATTTTCAAAAACTAGATTACTTTAGTATATGCTTTCTAATTAGGATGACTTGCCAGCGATAAACAGTTTAGTTATGAGAGCTACAGTGAGGAGGGAACTCTCAAAGACATGACCTTAAGTGCCATTTTCTCACCTCGACTGCAACCACTGTAAACATTCTACTTTCCTCTACCACGGATTTCTGAAATTTCAGTGCACATAAATGGTAAGATTGTTTTTAACCACATAGTTAAACATGTTTAGAACTTCTAATTATTACCTAAATGGCAACCACAAAAACAATGAATAAATGTTTATTAAAATAGGGCTTCTCAAACTAAGTGCAAATAAGGGCACTTTTTAAAATTTCCAATTAATCATAGATTGATACCTTTATAAAAGTGAATGAGTATGAATGACTAGAAAAAGGGATTTAAGAAAACAGAAGCCAATCTCAAAATACCGCTTATTTTATGTTTTCAATCACATGAAATGTCAGGGATAAACAGAGACAGAACGGAGATTATTGGGTTGCCTATGACTAGAGGAAGCCTGGACAGTAGCTGCTAATGGGTACTGGGTTTATTTTCAGGGTGATAAAAATGTTTTAAAATTAGATTACGGTGATGGCTGTAGAAATCTGTAATTATTCTAAAAAACAGGAATGAATACACTTTAAATGGGTACAATTTATATCTAAGTAAGTTATATCTAAATAAGTCTGTTTTAATAGAAGAAATGCAAAATACAATGATTTTATTACTGAACTCAAAAGATGACAGATTACATTTCAGTAAATATAATAAAATACACACAACATGCCAGAAAAAAAAGGAACAATAGTAATTATACGGGACATTATATTGAACATTTTTCAGAATGTTGAGCTAGAAATTAAGTATAGATTATAATACTTTCACTTTTGTATTCATTGAACAAATGACTGAGTTAACAATGTGAAAGATTCTAGATCCAGAGGATAAATAACATTTAAACATTCACCAAAGTGAAGAAAGATAGTAGGCAATACTTTTTATGTAAATACTATATATACTGGCATTGTATAATAAATACTGTAAAAGAAAATTACAGGTAGCTAAGGAAGGACAATGTAAAAGGAAATAGTTTAGGCTGGGAGGAGCAGTGTCGGTATAGGAGAAAGGCAGTTGGAAACATTTATCAATCAGATAAAAATTAACCAGATGAGGGGAGAGATTCCTACAGAAGCAATGGCTTGAATAAATGCTTTGAGATTAAAACAAACAAACAAACAAAGCATGGCCTATTCAGAGAACTGAAGAAGTCCCTTTATGAAGATATATTGTGAATGAGGGAAGATGATTCTAGGTGAGGCCAGAATAGTTGGAAGGAAACAGATTATTTCTTTTGTATACCACAACATAGATTTTGAATTTTAGCCTGAGTACAATTGCGGTAGTAGAAAAGTCCATTTTGGTCCACTTTACAGTTTCAAAGATTGCTGGCAATTATCTGGAGAATGGACTAGGAGGGGAGGTAAAATGTTCAAAATAAGTATTCTTACAAGTTTTGTTTCTCCAAGCCCCCCCTCCCAAAATTGAAGAGTATCCTTCTCCTCAAAATAAACCTGTAGCGAAGCTGCATACCTACAAATATCTCCATAGATCTGTGAATCTGGGTCACTGTCTGTTTCCTGGCTAATTATTAGTCCGTTCTTTCTCATCATCTAGTAAATGTAACACTGTGCATGTATGTGTATTTGTATCTATGTGTTTGTATATATATCATAGCATTTTAAACACTTGCTTTTTTTCTTCTTTCTTTCACGACTTATATGAAGCAACCAGCTTAAATCAACTGAATTCCAAATTGAGGTTATCCATTGATTTTGGCATGAGGAATGATTTGTACCATAGTCTCAATTGTATTTCCACTAATAAAAAAACATTTTAAAGGTTTTCATTCATTTTAAAATAATAAGAGCAAAATATACTATACATTTAAAATAATTTCATCAATTTACTTATATTACAGAGATGTCAACACTGCCAAAGGTATCAATTGTCACTGTGAAATATCTTAAAGTATTTATTAAATGAAATATAAAATGTAATACAGTGTATATGGAATTTAAATATACGTTTATGTATGTATAGAGAATGCCACATATGCATTTATATTTATACGTAAGTATAGAGAATGCACATACATAGATATCCACAAATATACAGAACACAGACACATTGTTTAGGGTTGTCAATGTTCACAATATGCATTGTAGAACAGCATAGCTAAGACAAATAAAGAATATCTTGTTTCTCTCTACATTCTGTTTGTTTACCTACTACCTCCACTATCAATATTCTCAAGGTCATCTATGTTTTAATCTGAGTTCTTTACCTACCTTCTACTCTGTCCTTCTGTATACATGTCTAGTATTCATAATTTCAAATTGTATCATGTCAGTTAATTTTAAAAGAGCTTAAATATTTTGTACCAGAATATTGACCATATCACTACCATATTATGGATTATGTGCTATTATGAATTAGTATAATGATGAATTGCACTAATTAATTTTTTTTCTTAGTTTGCATATTGGACATAAAGATTTTAAAGCATATTCTGTAAATATATGCAAACATGCAAATTAGCTATTGCATTTTCATCTAACACTGAAGAAAAAACAATAACACAGCACAGAAATGTAATACTATAAGTAACACCCCCAAAGGGTGCAAAACCAAACTGGATATCTGGAAAGGTAGTCATATTTAATTTACTTGCATTATTATCCAATCTATCTTGTCTAACTTTTCAAAGAAATTAGCAATGTATCATTCCATTAAATTTAAGCAAACAATTTTAGAGATGTTTTGGTCACTATCAGTTAATGATCAACAAGTATAGTAATTTACCTATTATCAGGATAATCTCAGTTTGACAGATATTTTCAAATAGATAGTGCATTTAGTCTTGTCACTATAGTCAATTGAAGTTTTTGCACAGCAGCAGTTTTCAACCTTTTTAGTTTCAAGACCTCTTTGAATGCTTAAAAAGTATTGCGGATGCCAAAGAACTTTGATTATGTGGCTTGTATATTTTGATACTTATCATTTTAGAGATTAAAAAGTTCTTCATTATGTAAAATTTAAAATAAGACTATTATATATTAACAAATATATTATTTTATTAATATTAAATATTAAAAACTTATACTTTCTAAAAATGCAGTAAGAGAGGCATTTTTGTAAATATTCTTTAATGTCTATATTAATAGAAAAGAGCCAAAGGCTCTTATCTGCTTTTGCAGTCATTCCGTGGTGAAATGTTGTTTTACTTGACCTGTATAAAGGCAATACAGCCTCATACAAATGTAGCTGGGAAAAGGAGGATTACTTTAGTAGTGATAGCAGCAGGAGGCAGTCAAATGCCTAGGCAGATAGGGAGGGTTCCCCAGTGAAACCTGACCTTCAAACCAAAGATGGTTTTAAGCAAGAAAACCAAACTATGAATAGTGAATAAATCCACAGACCAGATTGAGAGCTTTTCCTGTTTGGCCCACTTGCCTCTGATTGATCCCTACTCTTCATCTACTTTTTCATATACCTACCCTTCCCTAATTGGTTTTTTACAATGTCATGCCCATCTTTAAGTGGTGCCATTTTTTAGCCTTTTTTGCATACTCACAAACCAATTGGCATAGCTCACCCATTCTGAGCTCATAAAATCTCTGGATTCAACCACACTTTGGGACTACCCCCCTTTGAGTGGGGGCAGGGAACAGAAAGTACCCAACTTCAGGTAAGGGGGCTGCTCAACTCAGGTACCCCTCTTCACTGAGAACTGTTTCATTGCTGAGAACTGTTTCATTGCTCAAAAAAACTGTTCTCTGCTCACCCTCCAGTTGTCAGTGTAACTTCACTCTTCTTGAATACTGTACAAAAACCCAGGACCTGCTAAATGTTGGAACTAATAAAGGCTATAGCACTGTAGCCCTCCAGTTTCTGCCATTGCTGTGTGGTCAACCCATGCAATAGGGAGCAATGGCAGAGCCAGGCCAGCCCAGGAGCCATGGGTTAGAGTGGGGTGGTGGGACTGAAGAAGCTGTAATACAAATGGGCTTAAGCACACCCAGCCTAGCCACAGGCTGAGTGCAGATTCCGCAGTGATCATGGGATCTGGGCCAGAGTGCAAGCCAGGCACCGAATGCTGAGCCAAGAGGGTGGGGTACCACCAGCCGTGAGCCCAGAGTCAAGCAAGTCTTGAGCAAGGGTTTCACCAGCCACAGAGGTCTGCAGCTGGCAAAGAGGCATCAAAAATCTTGGGTCAGCAGGTTTTTCAGATAATTATGGATATTATTCTTTGATACCACATAAAAATTAACAAGTGATTTGGAATCTGAAACCATGTCAATATGCTTTTTACACACAGTCACATTAAAATCCACTGAACTGTCTTGGACTTTGAAAGTTTCTTTTACCTATTCATCAATTTGTTGGTTATTTGGAAAATATTGGTTCACTGAATTACACAGATGTTCCATATTTTGACAATTCTCATTTTACAACATCATAGCATTTGTTGGTTGATGTTACCACCTGCACCTATCTCATCAGAAAAGGCTTTAAGGATTGGGAGGCTGTCAAGATAACATCAGTTGTCACAAGTTTCCAAAATTCTAATTTTCACTTGAAATCTCAGATGCCATCACTGGTAACAAATATAGTCATAGTCATTTTCCTTAAAATTGCAATTTTCATTCATTTTTAAGAAAGTATCTGCAAATACCTAAATTTGAATAATCATATTTTGTCAATTATTCTTTCAAATAAAAATGGTGGTCTAAGAGGAAAGTAACAAGCTCACAACTCAAACAATTACGCAAGTGCTTTTCCTGGAAACAGCCATAATACTTTGGTTTGTAGCAGTATTACCATTTATATAATTCCCATTTAGCCACACAGACCATAGTCTGTGAGACTTAGAAAAATTAAATGTAGATATTTAATAACATTAACAATTTTTATTGTTTCACCAAGGATTTTCTTATGTGTGACTAGCTTTTGTTTTCTTGTTTTTCATGCAAATGCATAGCAAGGAAGATACAACAATTACTGATATAGTTGGGTGCTACTGCTATGGTGTCAGCATTTTTATTCACCATTACTTTTGCACCATCGGTGCAAATGTCAACACAGTATAAAAGGTAAATAATGTCTTGTTATTATTAAGCTAGTTTTAAGCCCTTAGACTACTTGAAATGGTCTCAAATACTTGCAGAGGTCTGCAATACACATTGAGAGAACAATAGATATATAAGAAATAATAATGTCAGCATTTAACAAGAAAAAGAGAAAACCTCAAAAGCACTTTGCCTAGGGTGAGCACTGAAACAAGGAATACAGCCAAAAGAGGAAAACATATTGTTTAAGTGCAGAAAAATGGGCCAGTTATAGTGGCTTTTACCTGTAATCCTAGCACTTTGGGAGGCTTAAGTGGGAGAATCACCTGAGGTCAGGAGTTCAAGACCAGCCTAGCCAACATGGCAAAACTTCATGTCTACTAAAAATACAAAAATTAGCCAGATGTGGTGGTCGGCACCTGTAATTCCAACTACTTAGGAGGCTGAGGCAGGAGAATTGCTTGAACCCAGGAGGTGGAGGTTGCAGTAAGCTGAGATTGTGCCACTGCATTCCGGCCTGGGCAACAGGAGCTAAGCTCTGTCTCAAAAAATAAAAAAAAGTGTAGAAAAATGAGACAGCACTACTCTTGTCAATCACAGGATAGTTCCATCAACATTCTGCTTGAAAAGCCTTTACACCCATCTTCATGGCACTCTATTTGCAACTCCAAGTAAAGGTTGCATCATGCTAATAAAATCATCCAGAGACAGAGCAGAAGGAATTTTTTTTCTGGTAAATGTTTCTTGTACACTTAACTTGTTTCTTTTCCTTTTCCATAAAAAGACAATTTCCTACCTCTACACAAACATGTTGCAAAGACTAATTAAATAATAAAAATACAGAAAATATTTTATGTTCCCTACAAAAAGCACCATTTTCTTTTATTTATTAATATTTTGTAGTGCGTGGGTCTCACTATATTGCCCATCTGGTCTTGAACTCCCAACCTCAAGTGATCTTTCCTCCTCTGCCTCCCAAAGTGCTGGGATTACAAGCATGAATCACTGTGCTTAGAAAAAAAAAAAAAAAGGCACTATTTTACAGCCTATCATTCTGTGATGTTTGAAACTCAACTTTTGACAACTTGCTGATGTTTTTTAGTTTAGCCTTCATCTGGCATGACTGTGCACTAAGGCTAGGGAATTCTAAGCACAGGAGGCTGTTCTGACCTTCAATTGTAGAGGGCACAAAACGTACAAGCAGGAGGGTAGCTAATGGACTTTGTTAATATGAGATAAATCTGAATTTAGATTCAGACTTTGATATTATTTAAATTCACTTAAAGATACAGTTTATTTCCTTCCCAAAGGTGTTGACTGGGTCTAATTTTTTTTATTTGTATTAGCAGTTGTTCTCATCAGAGAGAAGGAAAGCCAGTGACCTGTTTTCTGACTGCCATGTCATTAACCATTATCAAGTTCAGTATGCCCAAATACAAACAGAAAAATAGGCCTAGAATATTCCAGATAGCAGTCAATTTTGTCTATTAATTTGAAGTTGACAGTATGCTTTTTCACAAAATAAAGATGAATAATGCTCTTATATTTTAAATTTTAATTTGACTTTTAATTACTAATATATTAATGTAAATTTCAAAAGATATATAAGCATATTCAGTAATATTCTCCCATCCAATCTTGTCCCCACCCACCTACTTCATCCAAAAAGCACACAGTATTGTAACAGATTAGAAAAAGGAAATTTCTGACATTTTCCCCTTGTTGGAGTTTTTCAAATGCTACATATACAAGAAAAAGAGAGATTTTTGATAATCTTTAAATCTGCAAGTACCATATCTTTTCCATGTTGAGCAAAATATCATACTTCAATTTAGTGGATGTTTAAAAATATTGCTTTCTGACATTTGACTGTAAAGGAAAAGTTTAGTTAAGAAGTTTCATATGAAAGCATTTTGCAGTTGTAAGTTCAAATTAATGAAGCAGTTGGAGTGTCAATTTGTATCAGTTTTTCTAGGATTATATTTTCTTGCTTCAGTGTCAGTGGTTCTTGTAAATCTATAGAACTAAGAAGACATATTTCAAACTTTGTAGAAAGTTTGAAAATCTAAAATCTAATTATAATCTAAAATCTAATTCTATCCCAGAGAAGTAAATTATTAATAGCAAATAGATATGTGATGTTGCTTAACCCATTTACTAAGGAAGTAAATGCACTGAAAATGATCTAAAGCATTTTTTTTTCTAATTTCACGGACAAATAACTTTGCACCCACTGTAAAAGAAATTAGTATGCTCAGAGAGTCTTCTTAACCCTAATTTATTTCTTTGGAAATTAAACTGCACACATATATAGATTTTGAATTAGTTTTTCAAATTAAATAACCATCTTAAAACAAATAAGCTAGTTGTACTTTATTTTGAGAAACAGAACATTTCCACTCTTCTTTTAAAGATGTAGCAAGAAAACTAAAAGTGAAAGCAAGGGAAGCATTTTAGCTTCATCTCTCACCAAACGCAACTAGTTCTGAAAGCTATGACTATCATTACATCTATAAGAACTTCTTCTTGAACAGTTTTATTTCAGAAGAGCCAAAATTTATTTTTTCATTAAAATTCTTTTTTAAGAAACAGAAAAGTAATATTACATATTGACCATATGACATGATTTCTCCTTTTGCTGTATAATTAGTTCTTAGAATTTTTAGAAAGTAAAAATTTATTACTAAACACAAAGAATTTCAAAATAGATATCCACCAAAATAAGACCAAGCTGTTTTACTAATATGTGCATTTTAGATTGATATTAAAAGTTCAGTTTCATTACATTTCTGCAAAATTATGTGAATTTTATTCTAAATTCTTTTGATTCTTCTCTTTATGAAAAAAAAAATCATGTCATTTCCCAAGTTATGGATACTTATACAAAAGACAATTGAGTATTTAGTCTTGCTCCTCTCATCATTATCCACAACATTTCTTTCTGAAAGATTAAAAAAAAAAAGTCAACATTTTCTGTGCATGTTTTCTGGGGGCTGAGAGGAAGCAAAAAACAAATAAATAAAAGAAATATCAGCCATATGATGAGAAAATGCAAATTTACTTAGTGAATATTGCTGCTGAAGCTATGTGGCTTTTATATTGAGTGAGTGTTTCAAACAGATTTTTTTCCTCTGTTTATGGTAAAAGCTGTGAAAAATTTAAAAATTATTGTGGAAAAAATTTTGTCTCATGTGGCCATAAAGACTGTTTACATTAAAAGTTTAATTTTTTCTGAACTATACCCTTTCTTTTATGACTCCAAGGAATAATTTTAAAACTAATTTTACAATCTACTCTTTTCAAGTAGCTTTTTCTGTAAAACTGAACCATTATCTTTGTATATTAAGACATGAGATTCGAAAGATAATTGACTCCATTTCCAAATGTCAACATGTTTATTTAAAGATCTTATTTACTTTCCTTACCTATTAATCCATTAACCTATTGGATAAATGTTTTATCTGTAATTTTGTTCTTTTCCAATACATCAGTTCTCATGAGGACACCATTCTTATTTATGTCACCATAATTCAAATTCATGACATATTTGATATTAAATGGTTAGTTTCTGTTCATAAGAATATTTTCTAAGCTTAGTTGATTTGCTGACTAAAATTTACCAATTTGAAAATTAATATTAAACTATTGTCATTCTCAACAATTTCTCTCCATACTCAAGTTCACAGACCTAGGCATGTTCTAACTGCTCTGAACTATATATCATCATTTTAATAGTGACTGTGGTGAAAATATGTCAGTGTCTTAACTCAAATTATGAAAATTGAAGGGTTCGTAAAGTATAGAAGAAAATATATCTGTGATTCAGCTGTTCATTGTATGGGCTGCACTAGCCTCAGTGTAGGATTCTTATGATGGAAAGTAATCATCTCTCTGTCCTTGAGGCTGAGGACTTGTGATATAATGATGACCAGATGGCACTGAGAGCTCTACCATCAATTTGAGTTTCCAGAAACAGTCTGTCTTCCCATACACTAGTCCAGTTTTAGGATATGGTATATATGTGCATAGAGTTTCCAAAGAAAATATTTGGGGTGGTGGTTAGCCAGAAGCATAGGCACAATCACTGGACCCAAAAGGGTACTTTTGTAGTGTTGTAAACATAAGATTGCAGCATTGTCCTCCTTGGAAGTAAAGATATGTGTTCATTGTTTCTGCCACAAAAACTGTTATTGTAAGCACAGTTATAAAAGGGGCTGTTTTCTTTCTCATTTAAAATCTACTCCTGCTCGTCTGAGCTCTGTGCTTCAGAAATGTATACAATACCAACAAAACTGAGAAAATTCTTTCTAATACAGGTAGATAATAACAATTATCACTATTACTAGTCATGCCATCACAGTCACTACCAAAATTATCTAATGTATACTAGGTACTATGTTAAATAATTTAAATGCCTAGTATCATTTTATCATCACAACAAACCAACAGGTAGGCATTGTCTCCAGTTTACAGATAAAGAAACTAAAGTTTTTGTTAGTGTATCTGTCAGTCCCTAAAGAAGGGACTATTTACAGAATATGGGCAGGGTTAGAGGAACTAGCAAGGGATGGTCAAACACTCAGGCAGGAACAATAGCAGGAAGACATCATATCTGATACCGAAAAGAGCTTGGAGAAGGAATCTGACACCTGTGAGCCTGAAAAGGGGAGATACCCATACTGATAAGAGTTGTGTCTGGGAGGAAGCTGGCTACTGCCAGACTGATGTAAGGCTGGGCAGGAGCAGGCTGAATAAATAACTGACCTCTTGCTTCTTTCACACTCTGGGTGTCATCAAGTGGTTCCTATTGGCTGTACCCACCTGCAACCCAGAAAGCAAGTTAGCAAGGTATGACAGCCCATGGAGCTCAGGCTCTAGGGGCACAGAAAGGTGGGAAGGAGTGATTATTATACAAAGAATAATCACTAGAGATGGTTGCTTTACATGCAAGTCAGCAGCAGAGCTGGAATTCAAGTGCAGTTTTGTTTTCTCCACAAGCAATACTCTTATCCTTCATATACATTTAAAAGTTCATTAGACTGGAGATTTAGATTAGATGATGATCTAAGAAGAAATTAGAAATAACCGGAGTAGGAAAAACCAGAACTAACTGTTTCTTCTGCTTTCTCTTTCAAGAAGTGAGGGGCATTTATGATGTGAAAACTCCTTTCCTCTGAAAAAGCTACAATAAAGACAATGGTGATGAGGATGATGACAATGATGATGATTAGAATGACAGCTCCTGGCATTTAGAATTTTGTAAATAGAATCACTGTATTATACTTCATGCAGACTAAATTTGTATTTCTTAAGTTAAAAAGAAAATCTCTCAGCCGCATATGACTTATAGCAAAGAGCTGTTGATTCACACTTGCTGGGTAAAACAGCTGATGCCCTATAGCTCCCTGTGGTTCATGAGGGACGAGTGTGACGCACTGGGGAATCTGTGTGAACTGCCCACTATGTTCAGCAACTACAGGTATCACTTTTACATACAAATTGGTTTCAAAGTGCTTTTATATCACTGGAGTTGTTTTCAGTTATAAGTCTCTAGATATTCATGTTCTGCATTTTACTGTATCTACAACCATACAAACAATACTCTTTTATTCTGACTTGTTCTTCATATGTAATACTAAAAAAATCTATTTCTGAGTTTATTGTTCCAGAGTGAATATGTTCTTATAAAGCAAGCAAAGTTATTCATTCACTTTGTATTTACTGACCACCTACAGTGAACCAGGCATTGTTCTGGACACCAGGAATCTAGTGGTAAGTAACTCAATCAAAAAATCCCTGATCTCATTGTAATAGACAATAAAAAGATGTATAAATAAAATATATATTATATTATATGATGACAAGTGCTAAAGGATGAGACCAAACAAACCAAAACAGAGAAGAGGGATTAAAAGGGACAGGGGTGATAGCACAACAGGATAACAATAGTCAATAATAATTTAATTGCACATTTTAAAATGTCATCAGTTTGTTTGTAACACAAAGGATAAATGCTTGAAGGGATGGATACCCCATTCTTCATGATTATTATGCATTGCATACCTGTATCTAAACATCCGATATACCCCATAAATATACCTACTACATACCCAGAAAAACTAAAAATTAAAATAAAAATGTATCAGGGGAAATGTATTTTCATTGCTTACTAATATTTGGAAAAAGAAAAAATAAGGAGTAAATACTGTGATAAAGAGATTATGTGATGTACTCTCTATGCATTACCTAATGAAAAAATCTCCTTTCCTAATGTATCTTTTAATTTATCAGAAATGTGGATTTGAAGACATAATGACTATAAAGCCATATTTTCATTTTGCTCCAGAACAACTCTTCCTTTTGTGTACTCATTTCTTTTGTAATATACTTTCATGCCACTATGGAGTCTGAAATGTGCCTACTACAGAAAAAAAAAATCTACAGAAGTAATCAGTTATCAGAGTTAGACTTTTTTTTTTCTTTTTAAACTAGGGTAATGTTATAAATAATCAGCATTTCATTTTATAGTATCTTGATTTTTAGGTTTAAAGTTTAAAAATAATGTAGAAATTTATGGTTTTATTATATTTCTTTTTATTTCCTTTTGGGGGGCACAATTGTCATTATTCTTAAATATAGCAGTAGCAAAAGGATAAATATGTAATTATTAAATTTAAAAACAATAACCTCATTTGAAATTTATAATGGATGATTTTTGGTAATTGAAAATAATAAGGATGAAAACCAATCCACTTTCCAAATTCATTGGTAAAAGTAGATCACATATGTAAAAATGTTCAATTAACTACCTTTCAATAAATTCTCTCTAGAGATATTGTAAAGCCAATGTCTATATTGGATCTTGGACTGCAGTAATTTTAACGAGTGATCATTCTCAATAATAAACATTGTTTAAAGATGTTTATTATTGTTTTTAAAGAAAGCAATAGAACAGAAAGCACCAAACCAATATTGGACAACTATTGTGTAATGGCTAAGAGCAAATGTTTCAATTGTAGAGAAATCTAAGTGTATGACCTTGCTGCTTACCAGCTGAGTGACACTGCATAAGCAGAGTATATTTTTCAAGTTTATTTTATCTTCATAAAATGAGGAGAAGGGTACTTGACTAAATGTTGCTATTTGGATTAGATATTAAAGGCATTTAAATTATGAAACCCAAGTTTTGGCATGTAGTAAGTGCATAATGAGTGTTGGTTTTTATTGTAGTGATCCATATTGGTGATGGATGCGGCATTTTGCTACTACTCTTCACAATATTTCCAGGAAAGAGATTGAGGTTTTGAAATCAACCCTTTCAGCAAAACTATAAACTCTGTGGCAACTGTGTTTGGAATTATAGGCAGAAAACAGATCAGTGAGAAATGTAATTCTCAAGAGATTTATGCAAAATTGCAGAAAATATATATTATAAATAATTTCAGCTACTTTTCTTTGGGAGAAGAAATGTCAATCTTGAGGGATGCAAACATGTTTTTCTTAGTCAATGCTGAAAAGGGAATCACATCCAAATAAAAATGCCAAGAGCAATGGTTATGCACAATTAAGTTTCAAGAATACTGGAATTAAATGATTCATCTGGGCATAATATAATCTCTGTGCCTCACATGGTACACTTAAATAAATTTAATGACAGGCAGCACACAATAGTACATACAACAAAAGAGACTCAACACCTAAGAGATGAGAGCTATCACTGAGTGAGTATCACCTGGCATACAGACAGGACTGAAGAAGACATCAACAGAGAGTCAGCAGGTGGATGGGGTATCAGTACTACACCATCTGGCTGTGAGTCCACAGCAGAGCTGAGCTGGGAACAGGTGAATCAGATATGGAAAAAGAGGAATATTGGCTCTGTTTTGTCATCAGGTGGGTGTCTCTGGTGCTGCCTGCAGAGTGGCAGGCAGTTTATTTGCAGGCAGCATCTATGCCTGGAAGCATAATGATGACAGGTAGACTTAAAGGCACTGGATAACATTTTTCTATTTTAAAGCTGATAATGTTGAGAAAGCGACAGATTTCAGAGAAACTGCTTTTTCTTCATATGTTATTGTGTAGAGTGATACTTTCAGATAAACTTTATTCTTTGTCTTGTATCAGGATCATTATCTAAACAATTCCAACACATGAAAATTGATTTTTACAGGAGGGCAACTAAAAATACACTGCTCTTTACTCTGATGTAAAAATACACTTCAGATTTTAAAGTTCTTCAATAAATAGGAAATTTGATCGTGCTCATTTTAAAATATTCATGGAGTAAAAGGTTAATTAGCAAATATTGCCTGACATCTTCTGCCTGGTGAGGTCATGCAGTAGAAGGCATGGTCACTGCTCTCAGGGATTTTTTCAGTCTTGGGACATTATGATTGTGCCAGGAGTTCTGTGTGAACACTCCACAGCCAGGCTGACATGACTTTAAACACAATCTCCACTGTCTTTTGACTTTGTAATTATAAACCCGTTACTTTACCTCAAGGAATCTCACTTTTTCAAAACAGTGAGATCTCTTTCACTAAATGTGATACTGTACTTAACATCTTTACTAATAGTCTAATCATAAGTAAACCAACTTTTGTTAGTATCCGAAACAAAAAACAATCCAAGACAATAAAATTAAGTGTAAAATTATATATATACACATGTGTTGAGGTATGCAGAGAAAATGTAATAAATGGATAAGATGCCTGCAGGGAACATGCTCATATCTGGGGTATTCACTCACTGTGGACTAATGTGCTGAGCATACAGCCTAATGGATATTGAAAGTTTCACTCCGACTAACACCTGTAATACTTTTTCTCTTTTTGATCCTGAGGTTTCTACAATGGATTGAGAAGCTTAAGATGAGAATCAAGCAAGGATTCTCCTCTTAATTTCCTGAGGGGAGATGAGATAATAGCATTAATAATGACAGTATATTAACAGCTCACACTTAAGTGGCTTATTGGTGCCACTCTTTCAAAGCACCTTACATACACTGACTCATAATTATCCACATAAGGAAACTGAGGCACACAGAAGTTAAATAAGTCTCCTAAAATTATATAGTAAACAGAACAAATATAGGAACTCACATGGTCTTATTGGTGTCCTTGCTACTGTAAGAGAGTTTAAATAGCATTGGAACTGAACTTTGAAAGGAGAATAAAACTTACACAGCCAGAGATGGAAAAGAACAGGAATAATTTGAGGGAGACTGGGATGAAAATCAATGTTAATTAGAAGAGAGGAGATTCCCTGGTTAAACCTTGCCACAATCCCCTGTTATCTGTAGCCTAAAGCCACATCAAAGCGGGGCGGGGGGCGGGGAGACAGAGAGAGAGAGAGAGAGAGAGAGAGATTGATCAGACATAGACAGAGACAGCCAGTCACTAAACTTTACCAGCCTACGTCTATCCTCACTAGCCTTCCTCAAAATTATAAATATTTTAGAACGTTTTGTTTCCTTTTTTTCTCCCTTACATTCTCCAGCAGAACTTCAAAAAACTTTTAAAACCACTTCCCCACTCTATCCCATTTTTAAAGGTTTGCTAATACAACTTATATTGAAAATTTCTAACCATTCTATTTTTAATCCACCTGGACTTAACCAAATATTGGAAATAAACCTATATTTTTAAATGATACTCCTATCCTCTGAGGAATACAACAGACCAAGTTCTCTGTACAGTCCCGAGGTGAATTAAAGTTGATTGTTGGCTCTATCTGGGTCCCAGGAAAATGTGGGTCACTAAAAACATCCTCTAAGCACCACCATCAGATTTCCAGTTCTTGAACTTCCAAGGAAAGTTATTTGGTACTTGAAGTTGCAGAAGGAAAGGCAAATACATTAATTAAGATCACCATCTTCCCATCTGCAATCTCATTACCAACATATATTAGCCACATCCCATTCTCCTGTATCCTTTCTGAGTCTTTTCTCATGTGAGGATAGCGTCTGTTGAGTAATAACCCTTTTTGGTGAACATCATGTATCCTCTAAAGGAAGTGCTACCCCACAATAAAAGGCTCTCATATATACCCAAGCATCTACTGTGCTATTCTTTATTTCTCAGTTTTTCCATATTTCCAATATTTCCATTCTGTTGCTTTTGGCTCCTACTCTTGCAATCATTCTTTTGACTCATTTGTCCTGAATCTGTATCCAGGCCTTATTCAACTTTGGCATCCCTTCTAGAATATTAGTTTTAGGTGCTGTGCATCCTTCCCTGGAAGTGGACAGACTGTGGCTGCCTTCTCAACGCCATTAAACCCTGCTCACATACCTCTGAAGGAGAAGAATCAGAGAGGATGTAATAGATGCATTCAGAAAAAATATCATGAAAGAAATTTAATTTGTTTTTGACTACCGATGAAATCTTGAGAAAGCTTCTCATACAATAATTCTATTGTAAATATTTAGATGCTCCTGCAATAACAATAACTAATATACTAGATATTTTAATTTGAAAGTTTCATTGATTTTTGTCATATACTGGGGACTTCTATGTTACAAGGTCGCTTTTAAAGTGGAAAAAGTCTCTATAATGATTAATTTGAGACAGTGAAATAATTACTAGTAGTAATAATCAGATTCTACAACTAGAAAGAGAAACACTTTGGGGAATCTAGCTGACAAACCTAACATGTATGTTTTTTTCACAAGTTACTGTATTTTCCCAATGTATCCAGGTCTCTTGTTTGATGAAAATTCCGTAAATACTGGATAATAAATTCTCTCAGAATGTTCACAGATCAAAAAATCAGTTGGGTACAGAAAAACAGAAGCTCTAAACAGGACAGAGTTAATACACATAAAAGTTATTGTTCACTTTAGGCTAAAGGAAAAATAAAAGAATCTGAAAGGGTATATTTGTAAATTTAAAATTTAGTTCTTAGCAATTATTGCAGGTTATTTATTATAGCCTCTCTTTACATAGGTGTTAAGAGACAGAGGTTAAAGACTTTCCTAATTAGTAAGAAACTTCTGGTTCCTAGGTAAGTACAGTTGAGGAATTGTTCAGCCTATAATATAACTTTATTGTCTACATATAACAGCAATTTATATAATTTACTAGACTGCTAGATATTTAACTGACTTCTCCACTAGACCTTTCAACAGGTTCAGAGCTAAATATCCAAAGACTCTACAAGCTCTACTTTTTCTCCTTACTTGCAATCTCCTGCCTATTATAATGTTTCATCAAAACAAACCAACCAACCAAGGGGCGAAAGCAGTGAGTGGCTGATCAATCATCAAACCCTTATGGTTGGGTGTCAGTTTGGTAAGAAACATTAATATGTATTTTATTATTCACTTAAGAGGCAATATGACATGATGATTATGAATTTAGGCTTTGGAGCCAAATTGCTAGGTTTGGAATTTTCTCTCTCTCATTGACCAGCTATGTGACCTAAAGAAAGTTGCTTAACTACTCTATGCCTCAGTTTCCTTATCTGTAAAATAGGTAAACCTATTGAACATACCTGAGGGTTTGTTACAGGAATTAAGTTCAAATTTTCAGAACAGTTTTGATACTCTGAATTGAGACTTGTTAAAAGGTGTCTAATAATGTAGAAATGTATTCTATAATTATAAATTGAGATAGCACAAACACAATGGTTTCTGGATTTGATTTTTAATCAGAAGCAAACTCATACATATATTTTAGCTGGAAATGTTTAGATCAGTTTATGACAGTTGATTGTTAAGTTTTCAGAAATGTGAGCCAATTGATGTCACTTTGGTAGCTTGCTATCTGCCATGGTGAAATTTATACCATGAAAATCAGAAATTGGCCAGCAAATTCTAAAAGTAAGCCCCTTCTCCTGGAAAAGTGATTGGTAAACATTACCAGCACCCTGCCGGATATTTTAGTTTTATTTTAATTCTTTTTTTCAACAATATTTGATAATCGCCTGTTATGTTCCATGTGTGGGATGTATAAATGAACAAGGCAAATATACATCAGTCGAGGACAGGAATTATCCTTTATTGTTTTAAATAGATTTATTAAAGCAGCAGTTAAAAGTAAATCATTAAAAAATCAATTTTGTATCGTATATTCCTCTTTCCTTCAAGACATTGTAATAAGTCTTTAAGATGTGGTCTAACTAGATAAAGATATGTGTTACTGGGATTCCCGCTAGAACCTATGGCTTATTGACCACGTATCCCCAGCCTGTGCACAGTGCCTGGCACACCTCAGGTACGCAATAAATACTCTTTGGATAAAAGGATAAACACAGAGGAGGTGTCCTGCACCAACTAGAGGGGCAGAACTGGTCTAGGAGTACTCGTCCTCAGTCTTTAATAACTGGGTGATTATGCTCTATGGTTATTAAATGTTTTTCTGTTTCTGTGTACACTACTCATACCACAATTGTAAAAAATATCTACGTAATAACTGAAGTAAATTTAGAGATCAGAAATGTTTACACTGTATGGAAACAGTTCTAACTATGTAACAACAAATAATAACCAACATGTTCTAGCTTTTGTTCTAAGCATTTTGCATAGATCACCTGAAATAACAGTGTTGAACAATACTGTGAGGTAGGTGGGTTCTGTCCCTATTTTACCAATGAAGAAAGAAAAGCAAAGAGAGCTTAGTTGCTCCAAATTACATTTCTAAGGGTAAAGATTTAGGTTTAAACAGTTTAGGTGTATAATTAATATATTATTATTTTACAGTAAGTTATTTCACTTTTACCTCAGTTTTTTTTCTTTCATATTGTGAATTTTTCTCCAGAAAAAGCAAATTAACTTTTACAACTAAGCCAGTTCCATGAGTTGGTCCTCTCAGTTCACAGAAAAGATAAAACAGAACATGGCGCTTATACAAGGCAATTCACAGAGCAGCCCAGTTTTGTTTGAGGAGAGTCAACTCTCCAAAGCTGATTCAGAGAAAAGCCAACTCAGACTGCTGGAATGTTAAACAGACAGAACATGTCCAGAGCTATATTTTGGGGTTTGAGGAATCAACAGAATATACATTGTTCTCAGCACCACATCACACTTATTCTAAAATTGACCACATAATTGGAAGTAAAACACTCCTCAGAAAATGAAAAAAAAAAAGTGGAAATAATAACAAACAGTCTCAGACTATAGTGCAATCAAATTATAACTCAGGATAAAGAAAATCATTCAAAACTGTACAACTACATGGAAACTGAACAATCTGCTCCTGAATGACTAGTGAATAAATAATGAAAAGAAGGCAGAAATAAAGATGTTCTTTGACACCAATGAAATGAAGACAGAACGTACAAGAATCTCCGGCACACATTTAAAGCAGTGTGTAGAGAGAAATATACAGCTCTAAATGCCCACAAGAGAAACAAAGAAAGGTCTAAAACTGACACCCTAACATCACGATTAAAAGAACTAGAGGAGCAAGATCAAACAAATTCAAAAGCTAGCAGAGGACAAGAAATAAATAAGATCAGAGCATAACTGAAGGAGACAGAGACACAAGAAAACCCTTCAAAAAAAAATCAATGAATTAAGGACCTGGTTTTTTGAAAAGATCAACAAAATAGACTGGTATGCAGACTAATAAAGAACAAAAGAGAAGAATCAAATAGATATGGTAAAAAATTATAAAGGTGATATCACCCGATCCCACAGAAATACAAACTACCATCAGAGAATACTATAAACACCTCTATGAAAATAAACCAGTAAATCTAAAACAAATGAATAAATTTCTGGACACTTACACCCTCCCAAGATTAAACCAGGAAGAAGCTGAATCCCTAAATAGACCAATAACAAGGCCTGAAATTGAGGCAGCAATTAATAGTCTACCAAACAAACAAAAAAAAAGTCCAGAACTACACAGGTTCACATCTGAATTCTACCAATGGTACAAAGAGAAGTTGGCACCATACCTTCTGAGACTATTCCAAACAATAGAAAAAGAGGGAATCCTCCCTAACTCATTTTATGAGACCAACATCATCCTAATACCAAAACCCAGCAGACACACAATTAAAAAAGAACACTTCAGGCCCATGTCCATGATGAACTTTGATGCAAAAATCTTCAATAAAATACTGGCAAACTGAATTCAATATCACGATCAAACCTATCCATCAAAATAGGCTTCATCCCTGGGAAGCAAGGCTGGTTCAATATATGCAAATCTATAAATGTAATCAATCACAATTATTAGCATAAAAGAGGTTTTTAATACCCATTTTTAGACTGCATTCTAGTCTGGGCAATAGAACAAGAATCCCGTTCTCTCTCTCTCTTTCTCTTCCTCTTTCTTTCTCTCTTACATTCTTTTTTTCTTCTTTCTTTCTTCTTTTTTCTCTTTCTTTCAAAAAAAAAAAAAAACAGAAAAGATGAAAACCACATGATTATCTCAATAAATGCAGAGAAGGCCTTCAACAAAATTCAACAGCCCATTATGCTTATAACTCTCAATAAACTAGGTATCAATGGAATATATTTCAAAATAATAAGAGCTATTTATGACAAACTCACAGCCAATATCATACTGAATGGACAAAAACTGGAAGCATTCCCTTTGAAAACTAGCACAAGACAAGAATGCCCTCTCTCACTACTCCTATTCAACATAGTATTTGAAGTTCTAGCTAGGCCTATCAGGAAAGAAAAGGAAATAAAAGATATTCAGTTAGGAAAAGAGGAAGTCAAATTGTCTATTTGCAGATGACATGATTGTTTATTTAGAAGACCCCATCTTCTCAACCCAAAATCTCCTTAAGCTGAAAAGTAACTTCAGCAAAGTCTCAGGATACAAAATCAACACGCAGAAATCACAAGCATTTCTATACACTAATAACAGACAGAGAGCCAAATCAAGAATGAACTCCCATTCACAACTGCTACATAGAAAATAAAATACCTAGGAGAGAGATCCAAGATGGCCAATTAACAACAGCTCAGGATTGTAGCTCCCAGTGAAAGCACAGAAAGCAAGTGGACGCTGCAATTTCAGACAAATTTCTGTTGCCTACAAACTGGGAGATTCCCGGTGGAGGAGCCACACAGGTCGCCAGCGCAACTGTTTTGGCCAGCGCGACTCTTTTGGCCGGCGAGGCTGTTTTGCCGGTGCCCCGGCCTGGCGTGGAGCTTCTCAGTGCGGAGTATACGTGACTGGGTGCCCTTGGAGTCAGGCTACGCTGGTTCCATCCCCACAAGGAGAACAGCAATTGGAAGCGCTGAGGACTGAGAGTTTCACAGTAAGCACAGCTGAACCCGGGAAGGCCTAGCTCTGTGGGGAAGGGGTGTCTGCCAAAGGAAAACTAAGAAACAGAAAAAACTTCATC